>LOEQ01011496.1:33302-49400 GCA_001685075.1 Bramus lutescens
TAATAATAATAATAATAAATTAATAATAAAAAAGAAAAACAAAAAGGGAAGGGAGAGATAAAGAAGAAAGGAAAGAATAGGATCAGCTATGAGAGAAATGACTTCCACAGTAAAGCCTGCTCAGCCTGACCCTAAATAGGCCTTCATTTGTGGATCCAGTGAAGAGGAATTTATCTTAAGTTCTCCTTAATATTCTGTACAAGGAATGCCCCTCCTGGGAGCATCTCTGTCCATCAGGAGACAGATGCCCTGCATAGCTTAATAATGGAAGGATGGATGGTAATCATGTCATTGCCATCTGAGATCTCATTAGAATTGATGGGGATTATTTCTTCCCAGCCACTGAATCATCCAGCCACCCACTTTCTTCTGATGATGTACACAGCTTTGCCTACGGAATCGGTCTAAAGCAGATATACATTAAGGGCAGTGTTGGAAAGGGGGTCCCCCTGGGAGGCTTGCTGGGACCTGTGCAGATACAGCTCAGGCTCTGCAAACTCCTCCTGTGATGATCCCTCTGGAGAAACCAGACACTGCCACTCAGTTATTGGGTCACATTCTATACAGGGAAGCAGGGTAATAAAAATAGCACCTTGCATTTGAAAAATGTTTAACGATTTCCAAAGTGCTTCTCATGCCTGTCAACTGACTATGTCCTCAGAATACACTTCTCTGTGAGATAGGACAATATCCCATTTGACAAAAAAGAACTCTGTGTTGAAAGTCCCTGCCTAGCATCACTGATTGGTCTTTCTTCCAAAGCATGGCTTAAATAGGAAGTCAGGCATAGCATGGTCCAAGTCCCTCTACCATCTGCATCCAATTGATATCTGTGATCTCTTCTTTCTCAGAATAATTCTCCACATCACTGACAGTTTCCCTGACCCATCCTGCTTTATCTCCTTCCCTTTACTGTCTCTTTCCCTTTCCTTCCTCCTCACTGCTGTGTGCAGAAGAAGGTAAGTTTGCGGACTGGTATTTTCTTAAGATACAAAACCAAGGAATTACCATTCCTACTCTTGTTTTTCAGGGACTCCCAAGAACAATACCTAGGCCCAGCCTTTCTGGAGAGATCTGTTGCCAAGTTCTCACGTATCATTCAACTGTAGCTGCGTCTCTCCAACGCTTTCGGCATCAGAGCTATCTACGCACCTGCTCCCCTTTGCTAATAAGGAAGTACCCCCCCTTTGGGCTTCTGCTCATATATGCACCTTGCTGGAATTATTGTAATTATGACCCTTGTGATGATAACAACAGCAGTGGGAATACTGGGAAATGCAGTGATGTGAATACTCCTTGATATTCACTACCAATTAACTCATTTTGTGCACATATCTGCTCAGATATCTACCTTGCAGCACAGAATGTATGGAGACTACAACCTAATTATGTGTTTCTTAATACAAATGTTATCTTCTTAGACAGACCTTCCCCTACAACCACCTGACTCATACTTCCTGTCTTGCTATTCTCTCTCTCTCTCTCACTGTCAGTCTCTCTCTGTGTGTCTCTCTCTGTCTCTCTGTCTGTCTCTCTCTGTCTCTCTGTCTGTCTCTCTCTCTCTCGCTCTCTCTGTCTCTTTCTCTCTCTCTGTCGGTCTGTCTCTCTCTCTCCCTCTCCCTCACTCTCTCTTCTCTCATTCAGTCTCTCTCTAATGTTGTATGATATTTTGTTTGTGTTCTGACAAGCTTGTCTGGAGATCAGAGGGTGGAGCTAGCCACTAGTTAACTATAGAGACCTGGCAGTGGTGGCATAGGTTTATAATCCCAGCATTCTGGAGATGAAGACAAAAAGTAACAAGATTGGGTGGCTACAGAATCTCAGCTTTTTTAACTGAGGAAAGAAGCAACTGGTTCTTTTATCCTTCAGGTTTTTACCCCAGTATCTGACTCCTGGTTTTTATTTATTAAGATTAAGTAGATTAATACTTTATCTGGTGCCCAATGTGGGGCTCAAACCCATGACCCTGAAATTAAGAGTCTCATGCCATACCAACTGAGTTAGCTGAAAAATGAAAACATTGTGTGGTCACAGCTCATTGTATGCACGTCCACACATAGTAATGTCCTGTCTCTAATATCACTTCTATTGACAAGGTATAAATTACAGGAGAGCAGAGAGTATGTACATTATGTCGGGCACATAATTGATTTCACGTCAGTTTGACTATATTAATGGATACCCAACAGCTGGTATAGCCTGTTATTTCTGGGTGTGTCTGTGAGGATGTTTCTACTGGACATTAGCATTTAGACTGATAGAATAAGAGAACATGACTCTTAACAGTGTAGATATTCAACTCCAGACTTTTTCAGCTTTTATTCCATTTGATAGAACCAAAAGGCAGAAGAAAAAAATTCTATTTCTTCTTGAACTTGAACCTCTGCCTTCTTCTACATTTAAGCATCAGTGCTATTAAGTTCTAGTGCCTTCAGCTCACACTGAATAAAAACTTCTAGCTTCTGTGGGTCTGTAGATTAGAGGTGGCAGATGACAGGATCTACTCATTCTTTGTAATTGCATCATGCCAATCCTTAGAAACGAATCTTCTTCTGTTTAGCTAATATATGTATGATGGAACCTTGCTCTCTGGACAACTCTAACTTACATTATTAGTCCTTTTTATGCCGTATCCTTATGCTTAAACTCTGTCTATGGATAAAGTTATTGAATAAATCTCATCCATTTAGACCAGCAGTTCTTAGGGGTCACATATCAGATATATTGCATATCAGGTATTTGCATTACAATTCATAACAGCAGTAAAATTAAAGTTATGTAGTAGCAGCAAAACTAATTTTATGTTTGGGAGTCACCACAACATGAAGTGTTAAAGGGTTGCAGCCTTAGAAGGTTCAGAACCACTGATTTATATGATAAGGGACCCAAGGTCAGCCAGCTGCCCATCAGTAGAATTAAGAGTTGATCCAGGTGTTCCTGACCTTGAAAGCCAGTACCCGGTTTCAGGGTCAGAGGACAAAGAAAATTATATTCCAAGTACATATGTTTACTAATTTAGTACCCAAGTAGGAAACCATGTCTTAGAACTTAACTGGGTCTCATAACTCCACATTTGTGTGTCTCTGAAATAAGTGCCTTTTGATGTGTAGAATGAGATCTCATTTCACAAAAAGCTCTCATGGTTTTTGGCATAGTCATTGAGACCATAAAGTTGCTGATTTGCTGAATACCTATGAAGAAAATAAAGTATCATTTCGACAGGTAAACTGTTCTACATTATTTTACATAAACGATAAAAGGAATAGTGAGCAGCCCACCACTGCCAACAGTAGCCTTGGGGAACTTGCTCTAAATGTATGCTCTCAGGATCTAGCCAGACAGTGGGTCTATCATTCTGGGGGTGTCGCCCTAATGCCAATCTTTCTCGAAGCCCTGCACTTGATTGTAGCTCACACCAAGTGTTGATCATTACTTCTGTAGGTTAAAGAGTGGCATTATTAAATGCAATAGAAACAACTCTTTCAGACCTGGAAACTATTGTCTCACAATAGAAGTAAGTGCATGATAGAGTCACCTAAGCCTTCTCTTCAATGCTCATCGTGCAGCCCTCCCATCATGTCACAAAGTCTCACACGTTTTCACGTCCAGTGCCTGTCTTATCTTCTGCAGTAACTTATGCCTATGTCAGGAACCAATGCAAATGGGTCGTCCCCAGTTCTGGCACTGGCTTTCACTAATCCCTCATGCTGTCTATGCCTAGAGGACTGTAGCCCGGTTCTAGAAAGCCTGACATTTGATCTGAACCTCAGATCCTATTGCTGGATCTGCAGCTTTCCTACTACAGCGTTGAGAAATAAAAATTAGCCCCAATTTTCAGATGTCATCAAATATCCTTTTTACTTTATTTGGCCTTCTGCTGCATTCTAAATTTGATTGCCTACAGTACCTACATTCCTGGTACTAGTACTCTCCTTCAATAGCAGTCAAAATTGGAATAATCCTTCAGAGAGGTTGAGGCTGAGCTAATTGCTGTTTTAATACAGAGGATCCCAAATTAATTGTTTTCAAGAATCCTATTCCATGACCAAACAGTCGTGACTCTGAAATTTCAGACTGTCTTGATTGGGGGTGGGGCGTCAAAATTTTAAGGGTCAAGCTATTCCTTAACAACCCAGTACACCTTCAACTTTGCCCTTACTGACAAGAGATGCATTCCTTCCTAAAATGGTTCTTTCCATTTTGAACACCTCAGGCAGTGCTAATATCTCCATATGGTCTCAAGTGGTTTCTCCATTGTGTCTGCCTACAATTCCTGGCTCTACAAGCCCATTTAGCTTCTGTTCCCTACAACCAACCATGCCAGAGGATTCACTGATGACTCCCTGGGCATCAGCACTGTGGTTCTAGAGAAGCTTCTGGAGTTATAAGCTTTCATCCTCAACAAATCTGCATTTATTCCTTCAATTAAATGAGAGCCTTTGCAAGGCGTTTGGTGTCACAAAGCACTGTTTCGCTATTTTCAAGTTATGAAAGTAGATCCCAGTACTGATACAAGGTAGGGAAAGATCTTTATAATTGTGCCAAGCTCTGCCTAGAACTCCCTAGAAGCTTATCTCTGTGAGCTTGACTACTTCTACTTCAGAATCATTTCATTTTATTTTTAGAATATTCCTTGTGGAATTAAAAGATTAGAAGGATAAGGAAGAACATTCAACCCCCCTCCCAATCCCTGTAGACACACTATGAGGGCACAAGAGAGAAATATGATAATGGGAGAAGCTTACTAAAAATCAGAAGTGTGAAGAGGTTGAAAGCTATTGATAAAAACCAGAGGTATTAACATAACATATAAACCAGGACAAGACATCTGATACAACCATTTCTTCATGGGTATGGGTTTCTACTGGTTGCATTTCATCTTTTTGAGCCAATTCAAGAGCCTAGTCATCCAAATTGAATGGTCACAAAGAAACTATTGTGTGGCACCTATTCTATTGACTTTCTAGATTTAAAGGTCATCTTCATTTCTGAGGTGTTTCCCTACTTGGTAGGGAAAGATCTTTATAATCATGCCAGCACTCTCAATACCTCTGGAATGCCACTGTGTTCTGGGACCAGGCAAGTGCATTTATAAACTCATTAACTTAGGGGCACTGGACAAACACCCTGACTTCATTCAATCTCAAATTTCTGACCTCTAAAACGGTTATAAGAATAGGTGCCACATCTCTTTTTGAAAAATGGAAATAGATGTATCTATACATTACTGATGAACAGTTATTAGTATTAGAAGGCAAGCAATATTTCCTGGTCTAATCCTCAATCCCAAAATGTGTTTCTTTATCATTGCCTCTTCTTCGGAGCTATGCTCTTTCTTATCTCTGTACTCTTGTAGTTGCTTTCATATTAGGGCTTCAATTTCTTTCATATTAATTCCTGGTGACCATTATCCGGGTTACTTCTGCTATCACTCCAGTTGGTGCTCTCTCTGACTAGAAGTTCTCCTATGTTGACTCAGTGTTTTGGAGCTCTATATCCAATTCTACCCACCTGACATTAACTAGAATTAACCTCCAATAACCTAGTTTGAGCTCATTTGAGAAAGGAAAGTTAAAGTAGAAGGAAGCTAGTGGAAGGAGAACAAGAATGTTTTGCTATTACTGTACATACGGATGCCTTTTAGGTTTCATGAATGAGGGAGGCTCAATGCTTCTTTGCTTAACAAAGTCAGGGAAATCTGTTTCTCCTGTTTTCCCATCATTGTGATGTCCTTGACCAGACTACCTTCTAAGAGATTATCTGAGAAGGTTCCTGAAACATAGGGAACTATCATTCTAAAACAGAGATCACAAACACAAAGTATGAGTAGAGAAACTTAAACTATGACCATAACCTGGAAGGGACTTCAGAGGAGGAAGGGGCTCAGAAGGAGTTCCCCTGAGCCATGGAGCAAGAAGGTAATTTGTTTTGGGATGGCTGGGCTTTGCAGCTGAGGGGAGACTTTTGTAGTCTGCTCTCTGCAGCTTCTCTATATCAGTGTTCCTATAGTAATGATCCTCTTCACTACAAACATGAGTCTTTAAAATCTCCCCACAGCTTAGTTTAGTAATTCCACCTGGCCTAAAGCGCAATGTATTGAGAGGTTTGAAGGTCCTAACACAGAGCCATCTTGAAAGATAAGTGATAGGTAGTGGTCCAGTTGGGTCACAGTCTAAATAAGAAGACCTAGACTTAAAGGCAAGTCTACCACATACCAGGTAAATAAGTAATTGTGATGTGAATCCTGGGCATTTACAAACCTTAGTTTTCTCCCTTATAGCATCATACTTATGTTCACAATGTTTTATTAAATGGGTGAAGGAATAAAACAATTCATAACATTCTAACCCATAATAAAGCTTTTCCATTCTTATTTTATTTTATTATTTTTATTTTATATAAAAGAATATCTTTATCCTTTTCATTATTTTGATTGAGCTATTCATTTTTCTCTACTTCACTCCCTTCCTCCCCTCTCCCCTTCTGTCCTCTCCCATGATGTCATGCTCCCAATTTACTCAGGAGATCTTGTACTTTGGACCTTCCTATGTAGATCCATGTATGTCCCTCTTAGGGTCCTCTTTGCTGTCTAGGTTCTCTGTGGTTGTAGACTGTAGGCTGGTTTGTCTTTGTTTTATGTCTAAAAGCCACTTATGAGTGAGTACATATTATATTTGTCTTTCTGGGACTGAGTTACCTCACTCAATATGGTTTTTTTTTAGATCTATCTATTTGTCGGCAAATCTCAGGATGTCATAAATTTTTACCACTGTGTAGTACTCCATTGAGTAAAGGTACTACATTATCTTTATCTATTCTTCAGTTGAGGGTGTTTAGTTTGTTTCCAGGTTCTGGCTATTATAAATAATGCTGCTATGAATATAGCTGAGCACATGTCCCTGTGGTATGATTGAGCATCCTTTGGGTATATACCCAAAAGTGGTATTGCTGGGTCCTGAGGTAGGTTGTTTCCTAATTTTCTAAGAAATCACAATACTGATTTCCAAAGTGACTGTATGAGTTTGCATTCCCACCAGCAATGGAGGGGTGATCCCTTTATCTCACATCCTTTTCAGCATAATCTGTCATCAGTGTTTTTGATCTTGGCCATTCTGACAGGTATAAGATGGTATCTCAGAGTTGTTTTGATTTGCATTTTTTAATGGCAAAGGATATAGAGCATTTCCTTAAGCCATTTAAGATTCATCTGTTGAGAGTTCTCTATTTAGGTAATTACCCCATTTTTGTATTGGATTATTTGGTATTTTGATGTCAAGTTTCTTGAGCTCTTTCTATATTTTGCAGATAAGCCCTCTGTCCAATTTGGGGTTGGTGAAGATCTTTATCCATTCTGTAGGCTGCCTGTTTGTCTTGTGGACTGTGTCCTTTGCTTTACAGAAGCTTCTTAGTTTCAGGAGGTCAAATTTATTAATTGCTGCTCTCAGTGTCTGTGCTACTGGGATTATATTTAGTAAGAGGTCTCCTGTGCCAATACATTCAGGTATACTTCCCACTTTCTCTTCTATGAAGTTCAGTGTGATGGTTTTATGTTGAGGTTTTTGATCCCTTTGGACTTGAGTTTTGTGCATGGTGGTAGATAAGGATCTACTTGCAATATCCTACATGTTGATATGTAGTTATACCAGCACCATTTGTTGAACATGCTTTCTTTCTTCCGTTTTATATTTTTAGCTTCTTTGCCAAAAAATCAGGTGTTCATGAGTGTGTGGATTGCATCTTTGATGCAATTCCATTGGTTCTTCAGTGTCCTCTTGTGCCAATACCAGACTATTTTCAGTACTGTAGCTCTATAGTAGAGTTTGAAGTCAGGGATTGTGATGCCTACAGAAATTTCTTTATTGTACAGGATTGTTTTGGCTATTCTGTGTGTGTCTGTATATATATATATGAAATTGAATATTGTTCTTTTTTGAGGTCTGTGAAGAATTTTGCTGGAAGTTTGATGGGCATTACATTTGGTAAAATTGCCATTTTTACTATGTTAATTCTACCTACCCAAGAGCATGGGAGATCTTTCCATTTTCTGATTTCTTGTCATACAGGTCTTTCACTTGTTTGGCTAGAGTTACTCCAAGATATTTTATATTATTTAGGCTATTGTGAAGGGTAATGTTTCTCTGATGTCTTTCTCTGCCCGTTTATCATCTATATAAAGGAGAGCTACTGATTTTTTTAGTTAATCTTGTATCTTTCTACATTACTGAAAATATTTATGAGTTCTAGGAGTTCCCTGGTAGAATTTTGGGGGTCACTTATTTATACTATCTTATTGTGAGCAAATAGTGAGAGTATTACTTCTTTTCTGATTTGTATCTGCTTGATCTCCTTTTGTTATTTTATTGCTCTAGTTAGAACATTAAGTACTAGCTGGGTGGTGGTGGCGCATGCCTTTAATCTCAGCACTTGGGAGGCAGAGACAGGCAGATCTCTGTGAGTTCAAGGCCAGCCTGGTCTACAAGAGCTAGTTCCAGGACAGTCTCTAAAGCTACAGAGAAACCCTGTTTTGACCCCCTCCAAAAAAAGAACTTCAAGCACTGTATTGAATAGATATAAAGAGAGTAGATAACCTTGCCTTCTTGATTTAAGTGGGATTGCTTTGAGTTTCTCTCCATTCAGTTTGATGTTGGCTGTTGACTTGCTGTATATTGCCTTTTTTAAATTTAGGTATGTTCCTTGCATCCCTGCTTTCTCCAAGACTTTTATCATGAAGGGGTTTTGAATTTTGCCAAAGGTTTTTCAGCATCTAATGACATGATAATGTGGTTTTTTTTTCAGTTTGTTTAGATGGTGGATTACATGGATAGCTTTTCATATGTTGAAAAATCCCTGTATCACTGAGATGAAGTTGACTTGGTCATGGTGAATAATTTTTCTGATGTGTTCTTGGTTTACTTTGCTTGTATTTTATTGAGTATTTTTGCCTCAGTGTTCATGAGTGTGATTGGTCTGTAATTCTCTTTCTTAGTAGTGTCTTTGTGTGGTTTGAGCATTAGGGTAACTGTAGCCTCGTGAAAATAGTTTGGCAATGTGCCTTCTGTTTCTATTGCATGGAACAATTTGAGGAGTATTGGTAGTAGTTTTTCTTTGAAATCTTGTAGAATTCTGTGCTGAAACCATTTGGTCCTGGGTTTTTTTTTTTTTTTTGGTTTGGAGACTNTTTGATGACTGTTTCTCTTTCTTCAGCAGTTATAGGTCTGTTTAATTTGCTTATTTTGTCTTGATTTAATTTTGGTAAGTGATATTTATCCAGAATAGTGTCCATTTCCTTTAAATTCTCCAATTTTGTGGAGTACAGGTTTTTTGAAGCATGACTTTATAATTTTCTGGATTTCCTCCATTTCTGTTGTTATTTCCCCCTTTACATCTCTGATTTTGTTAATTTGGATATTCTCTCTCTGCCTCTTGGTTAGTTTGGATAACGATTTGTCCATTTTGTTTATTTTCTCGAAGAACCAACTCTTTGTCTCATTGATTCTTTGTATTGTTTTCTTTGTTTTTATTTTGTGAATTTCAGTTCTCAATTTGATTATTTCCTTTCATCTAGTCCTCCTGGGTGAGTTTGCTTCTTTTGTTTTAGAGGTTTCAGAGTTCTGTTAACTCACTAGTGTATGATATTTCCAGCTTCTTTATGTAGGCATTTAGTGCTATGAATTTTCCTCTTAATACTGCTTTCATTGTGTCCCATAAGTTAGGATATGTTTTGTGGTCATTCTCATTGAATTTTAGAAAGTCTTTAATTTCTTTCCTTATTTATTCCTCAACCGTAATATCCTTCTTTAGTGATACTGAATTGTTCAGGATACATGGAGCATTGTACAAGGGTGTGGTAATTTCTATGGCTTACTTTTAATCTTGAATGATACTGATAACATTAAAATAAAATGTAAAATAATTAAAAATTAGAGAATTTAGGTGAATAGTAAACGGAAATTTATTTTATGTATGATCCCCCCCCCAAGAACCTGGCTTTTGTTTTCTTTCTTCCTTCCTTCCTTCCTTCCTTCCTTCCTTCCTTCNCTTTCTTTCTTTCTTTCTTTCTTTCTTTCTTTCTTTCTTTCTCTCTTTCTTCCTGTCTTTCTTTTTTACTTCCTTCTATCTTTTGTTTCTTCCTTTCTTCTTTTCTTCCTTCTTTTCTTTTTCTTTCTTCCTTTCTTCTTTCTTTTGCTTTCTTCCTTTCTTATTTCCTTCCTTTCTTGATTCCTTTCTTTCTTTTACATTCCAGCTTCAGTATTCCCTCCCTCCTTTCCTCCTTGTTCCCTCCCCTCCCACCTGCCCTCTCCCCTTTCCACCCCTCCTTTTTTCTGTATAGAAAATTGCAGGCCTCCCATAGAGATAAACAAAACATTGTATATCAAGTTGCAGTATCAATAGGTACCTTCTATTTTTTATTTTTAATATACTTTTAGCTGAAAAAGATATTGTCACTTTCCACCAACTTTCTTCTCCCTCCAGCCTCTCTCAGCTACTCTCTTTCAAACCCTCTCCCTGCTTCCCTTTCAAGTTAATAGCTCTTGGTTGCCTTTTGGAGGTTGAGGATGGGAGACTATTGTTAAGACACTGCACACTCAGACACAGGACTTAGATAATTCAAACTAAGTCTGCTATTAAAGTCTTTTTCTATTGGTCTAGTTTTCATGGCCCCAGAAAATACTGTGTAAGCTGCCAAGGGAGGGAAGCAATTAACCTGCCCTACCCAGCTAGAATACCTATGAACCACAACAGTGACCAGTGTGGCAAGATATGCATAAAGTAGGCACAAGTGGCTCTCACAATCAACAGTCAGTGGCATTCAACAGCTGTTTAACTGAACAGGACTAGTATTGAAAGGCCTACTCAACAAGAGAGAAGTTGTTCCTGGTATTGGAAGCATAGCCAGTTTCTGAAGGCTAGCGAGGTCGTGGACCTTAGAAAAGAATCTACTACTACCATTACCACTATTACTACTGCTTTGCTACTCCAGCATATTTCCATGCTAGGTTCTAAATCTCACCCTTACACTCATAGATAAGTGTAGCTACCATCCCTCATCAAAGAAACTTCTATTTACAGCAAATGGAGACCATCATAGAAAACCACATCTAGACACAGCACAGAAATCAATAGAGTATGGAGAACTTACCCTGAATGAATGTACATATAACACAGCTTCTGCATCTATGGCTTAGGGAACAGTATGGAAGAGGGAACAGAATGATTCTAAGAGTCCAAATGATACAAAGTATGCCTGCAAAACAGACTTTCTTAGAATTGGCTGCATAAATAATAGCAGAACAATGGTAATATCAATGAATATATTAATGTGGGAGAGAGAAATTTCACAAGGTCTCACATGTACACAAAGAACTACAAAGCAACACAACTAACGACTGCTGGGTCAGGGAGAATTAAAGGTTGAGCCCCACTACAGCTGTCCAGTGCAACGCAGTTGGTCCTGAAACCATCTACATGGAAACAACAAAAACAGACTCAGCAAGTTGTACTTATATGTGCGCGTATGCACACACACACACACACACACACTGATAATAAGATTTTGAAGTGATTCTGTCCTCAACATATTTCTACCTGTAGTTTGGTAATAGAAGATCAATCTGAGTTATTATGTGTTACTCATCTTCAAATCACTTTTCAGTTCTCTTTACCATGAAAAGAAATTGAGTTCAGCTCCATGGGCAATAAAAAGGAACAAAATGTAATTCATAGCTCAAGGGATTTATGAAAGACTGGGAGAGATAAGAGGAATGATGGTCATGACTAAAAACCTCTAAAATGCTATCCCATTGGAGGATAAATGGTGATATGCATTTACCTACTATTGTCTTTGTCCAAAAGCATCTTTAAAATTTAAAAACTTTGTCCTTGTAATACTTTCTGCTACACTATGTTATTGGTTCATTACGAACTCCATTTAATCATTGTGAGAACTGAGGTTCAGAAGGGCCAAATAAATTTCCAAGAAGCCAGCTAGTAGACAATAAAAGGGACCTTAAGCACTCTGACTCTTAAATTCTGTCTGTTCTAATAGCTCTCATTAACTCTCAAGAGAGCGAAGGCAGAGACACATTTGTGTTGTCCCTGGGGAGAGAGACTGCTCTACTACTGGTGAGTAGGGAAGTAAGTCATTCCTCAAGAAGGGGAGGGATCATGGACGTACTTTTCAAAACTTGCAACTGTGAAAACAGAAGTAAAGTTTTTCTCATTATTTCTTGATAGGAATACCATAGGTTGGAGTATCTAAGTAACCTCAGGTGGGATCATTGATGGCTACAATTGAGAAACATCTAATGAGGCTGCACTGTCAATCTTCCCAGAATATCATCTTGAATAAATGGGTCATGGAAATTTTCTAAACTGTGGTCTCAGAAAATAGATGACAGATAAAAATATTAATATTTTAAACTGAAAACATAAAAGGAACAACTAGGTTGGCAATCTTAAAGAACATGTTCTTACAAATAGGTAATGCCATTTTCCTTGTTTTCCTCCTAAATGTGGAATATAAGGCCTTATTACTGAAGGCACAATACACTTTGACATAGGGCTTGTAATAAATGAGCTGAATGGGACCTTAAAAACTCCCTAAGAACTCTCTCTTAGTGTCCAACAGTGCTAAGTGCCAAAAGAGAAAAACTATCGATAGCCCTATCCTTATGTAAAATCTATGGAGCACAACAATGGCCAGCATATCAAAATATCCTTGAGGGTGAAATAGTAACACTTATGTCTTGGAGGTAACCAACAGCCATCTAGTTAGAGATTAAGCCCACTCAGTAGGAAAAAATGTGCCTGAAAGTTTAGACCTAGCCAACTGCCAGTGGCCAGAGAGGTCATAGACTCTGGAAGTGAACCCACTACTGCTAGTTTTCTAGACCAGTATAATTTGTAATTATTTCAAAAACATATTCTCATTCCCACAGACTAAGTGTAGCCTTCACTCTTCACCTAAACAGTAGTTTCTTTCTGCAGCAGATGGAGACCACTGTAGAAATCCACACCTTGTTAAAATGCAGAGAAAAACAGACTATGGATTATTATCTTAGTTACTTCTTTATTGCTGTGATAGAATACCTTATAGGAGAAAGAGTTTTATTTGTGCCTTCAGCTCCAGAGATTTAGAGTCCA
The DNA here is from genome assembly GCA_001685075.1 of Bramus lutescens. Lineage (NCBI taxonomy): Eukaryota > Metazoa > Chordata > Mammalia > Rodentia > Cricetidae > Bramus > Bramus lutescens. Next base: position 46,446 of record LOEQ01011496.1, read on the forward strand.
TGAACATTATGGTGGAGTGCATGGTGGCAGGCAGGCATGATACTGGAGAAGTACCTGAGAACTTAACATCCTGAGACAAAACCACAAGACACAGAGACTTTGAATGAGAGTCTTTTGAAAAGACACCTCTAGTGACACACTTCTTCCAAGGCTGTACCTCCTAATTCTTACCTGTTGAAGGAGGCCACTTGTTTGTTTTCTGGCTGCTCAGCCCCAAAATAATCACACAGAAACTATATTATTTAAATCACTGCTTGGCCCATTAGCTCTAGCTTCTAATTGGTTAACTCTTACATATTAATTTAACCCATTTCCATTAATCTGGTATCATCATGTGGCTGTGGCTTACCAGGTAAAGTTCTGTCCAGCATCTGTCTCTGGTGGGGGCTACATGGCTTCTCTCTGCCTCTGCCTCTGCCTCCTTTCTCCCAGCATTCAGTTTAATTTTCCTCACCTACCTCTGTTCTGCCCTGCTCTGCTATAGGCTCACAGCTTTATTCACCAATAGTATTCACAGCATACAAAAAGGAATCCCACATCACCTCCCCTTTTCTGTTTAAATAAAAAGAAAGGTTGTAATTTTAACATATTAAAATTACATATAACAAAACAGGTATCAAGTGAGAATTAGTTACAATATTTATATCTACTTCATCTCTTATTATAACTAAGGAAAACTATAACTATAAATTCTTCTACTACATCAAAGACTCCAGAAGGATGTAATATTATCTAAGAAAACAGGTAGTGCATTGCAAGCAACTTCCAAAACTTTAGAATTCACAGAGACATCTCACTGCCTTAGAAGTTCCACCAACTGGGGATCAAGCATTCAAGCACATGAGCCTATGAGAGCATTCAAACCATCACAGATACCAACACCAACTGATACATCAACAGTACAACTCCTAACCAAGGCTTAGAGGAAAATTGTAGAGAAGATGGGCAAGAAAGTTTTTAAAAGCCAGATGACTAGGAAGTTTGCGCATGTTAATGTCTTCTATGTGTGACAGGGAAGCTCCATATATAAAATCTCAAAAATGTGGTATCTTATATAAGACCTGAATAAAACCATTGACATGTTAACATTGATTAAATAAATCTCACAAGGTCCCTCCTCTAGATTAGGAACTCTAGGTAATTAATGACTGTTGAGATGAAGAATCAGTCTCCTACAGAAAGGAGCTCCTGATAAATTACCTAATCCCAAGGTTGTCAGTCATAAAAACATATAAATGCAATCTATAATAAATGGACTTAGAAAGATATGTTTCTAATATATAACATAACATGAATATAACAAAATAATTATAAAGTAATGGGTTATGAATTTGATAGAGAGTTGAGAAACATGGCAGGAGTTGAAGGGGAAGAGGAAAGAGTCAAAATGATATGAATACAGCAAGCATCTAGAAACTTATGAAAGAAATAAAATTTAAGTAAAATATTCAAAAAAGAAAAGAAAAGACAAAAAAGAAAATAATTACTTTGTTAAGTAAATGCACAGTCATAAATTCTGCTCAGTGCTTATGGACACTGATTGGGTTTTAAACAGAAGATACTGAGATGGTTTTGCCATAGAGGAGCAAAGGCAGTCAGTACCTGCAATACTTGTTCATGATACAATAAGGATATCATCATGGTGCTGCCATGGGTTGCCATGCTGAGAGAGCTCTTACAAAGGAGAAACCCACATAGAAGAAAGCAGAGCTGAGGATAGAAGGAGAGTTAGGAAGACCAAGCATTGATGGACCTACTCACATTTAAATTATACCAGAAATCAGGCCCATCCCTAAATTTTGTTACTGCGTAAGCCATTTTGTCTTTGAGCTTGTTATTTTGTATTGGAGTTATCTTTACTCATAACCAAGAGTCCTGACTCATCTGGAAATGAGCTCCTGCTGACTATCCTACAGTAAAGACACAATCAGGTACATTGCAGATGCTTAGAGTTATTATCGGAATGAGTAAATTATCATGCTCATCCTTATAAACAATTAGGAGCGATAACTCACAGAACTGCCATCTCCTGATATCTATCCTTGTCCCTTCAGTTACTTTATACTATCTTGGCTCATATGTGAAAACATTTGTATGTATCTCTATTCTATAGGAAGAATGCTGCTTTGTTCCATTCTATTTCTTTTTAATGCTTGTTTAAAGTATTCTGCAAATAATACATGAATATTTGTTCCTCACAGAATATTTGTTCCTCACAGAAGACCCATCCACTCCATTTCTCTCCCATTTGGATCACAGTAGAAGTCTGATCTACAGTCCAATAGGTCTCCTTTACACTGCTATATGTAGTTAATGAAGGATCAAGTTGATTATAATCTTTGAATAAAAACAACATTTGCTTTCTTTAATGTAAACTGAGGGAATGAGCAGAGTACAACTACTGGGGTTTGGATGACACAGAGTGAACTGTACAGATTGCTGCTGAAATGCCATGATGAATACCCAGAAGTTTGTCACTTTTTCTATCTATGGTTCATGGTTGATATATTAAAATATAAAACAATGCAAACATTTCACTCCAAACCAAGTATGTAAATAGTGTAAAGATTCAAAAATTATGAGAATGGCAAAACAAGAAACTAAATTTACCATATTTCTACCATTCATAATTTACTATACTTAAGGCTATCTTACTACTTTTTAGAAACTTACATGTTTACAGTTTCTCAATAAATAATGGTTCTTTCTCTATTGTTTAACAAAATTTAAAATATGCATGGTTGAAAAATTGCTTCCTTTACTTTTTACAGTTATAACATTGCTACATTATTTCTCCCTCCCCTTCCTTTCTCTAAACCTTCCCATATACCCTTCCTTGTTCTCTTTCAAGTTCATGGCCTCTTTTTACATTACTCGCTACACACACACACACACACACTCAGAGATGATAGATAAATAGATAGATAGATAGATAGATAGATAGATAGATAGATA
>LOEQ01011497.1:0-11749 GCA_001685075.1 Bramus lutescens
TCTCTACGAGTTCGAGGCCAGCCTGCTCTTCAGAGCAAGTTCCAAAACAGCCACAGCTGTTACACAGAGAAACCCTGTCTCTCAAACAAGCCAAGAGTTTGCAGAGAAAGATGAGAAGAGGCAGATGAAAACCTGGGGAACCGTAAGATTTAAAAGGAAAGCAAAGCAATTTAGATAGTTTCTGCTTTCCATCGTACGTTAAAAATCGCTCCCTCTAAACAACCTGCCAGCCATTGTCTTCAGGTGTATACAAGGCAAGAGACAAAATCATGATCCACCATGGTAATATTCTCAAGCGGGCTATGGCAAGCCTATACTCTAGTCTCTTGACCTTCAGTATAGGTTCCTTCTGCCGTGCCATGCTGGCTCGCCCAAGATGCAGACAGCAAGAAGCTGCCTTGGGAGGCGCTTGACTGACACCCTCTCCTACCTTTCCCAGTGCAGCCTCATTTTTCTCTGTCTGCAGGAATGACCTGGTGACAGCTCCCAGCCAGCTAATGAACCAGCAGCCTTGTCTGCTGTGCCTTCTTAATTTCCCCCAAATGTGAGTTCCCCACACGTGGCCACAACTCTAGGCAAAAATGCATCGTGCTCTCAGCAAGATGCCCAGAAACCAGGGGGAGACTGATGGGGGCACCTGGTGCGCCATCTGTGGCTCTGTGTACTTGAGTGGAGTCTTGGGTTATGATTGGGAGAGGAGAGTAAACAGGACCACCCGCCCAATATTCCTTCTGATGCCTCCGTAAGTAGGGCGGTCAGGGCACCCTGCCTCTTGAGCTCTCTCTCCTGAGGGCGGCAGCAAAGCAACCTCATGCCCTGCCTATGCATTCACAGGGATAGGTGCACCCTGGCCTGTGTGTTGTTACATTGCGGTCCACTCACGAATGGATTCATCACTGTACTTAGTGCAAAGCCCTGGACGTACTAGAAAGCATCAAAAGATAGAAATATGATCAGATGAAACCTCTGCCCAGAGGGCCCATTGCAGCTGTTTGGGGAAGACTCCAGACCTCTGGCGGCAATCTCTCTTGACACATGTGTACCCGTATATGACACCTCAACTCCAATATCCAAAAGGCATCTGTTAATGGCGCCAAAAGCGACTCATGAGCAGTGCCTTGATGCCCACAGATCTGCTTGCCCCATGGTCACCCTCATCTTGCTGAATGTAAGCTCTTTTAAGCTAGTGGCTCAAGCTAATGCATCGTGACCACTGCCTTCCAGACTTCCACAGTCTCCAATCCCGTTGTTTCTCCCTTCAATGCAAACCCTAAGTCTGCTCCCCAGCTTCTAATCAGTGCCAGTCTATCTGGAGCAAATGTCAGCTTTCTCCTGTCGCCAGCCAGCTCCCAACTCAGATGATCTGGTTAGCTCCACCCTCCAGTCTCCCCTGGTCTGCTCTGCACCTAGTACTCACAGGAGCCTCCTCAGACCTACGCAGGTCGTGGTATTCTCTGTTACCATTCTTCAAATCTCCCGGTCCCTCTGTGATGCCCAAAGCAATCTTTAGATTGCCCACATACCTTTCTACCCCCATTCCTCCTAGCCTTAGGCTTGGCTGATTGCTATGTCTATTGTAGCCCCCAACATTTACAATACCCTCATCCTGCCTGTTTCCAGAGCTTTTATCTCTACCTGATCTTATATATGTTCCTTGTTTATAACCTCCTGTAATTTAACACCACCTCTGGAAGTAAAGATTCTGTATCATGCACCATTCTGTCACTATCACCTAAATAAAACAAGTCACATAGTGAGCATTCAGTGAACATCTGTTAGAGACAAAGAAACAGGAGGAAGGAGGGATGGGAGGTGGATGATGTATCCTGCTGACATCACAGCAGCCCAGGGAGGAGAAGGCAAGTGTGTTCCCACTGAGCATGTCCCCATGGAACCTAGCAGGACAGTGCAGGGTGTCCATGGTAGCTACTCTTAGGCTATTTTTCTGGTTGAACCAGTATCCCTGAGGGTTGTGACTGAGTACTTCTTTTTAAACAAGGTTATGTTGTTTGCTAATCAAAATTTAAATACTAACATGTGGAATTCTGTAGAATTTCCAGAGAGTTTGCTCATGTCGGTTTCTCGTGACAGCCCGTGAAACTCTAGGAAGGAGAGAGCAAAAAAGCACGTCTTAGTGGCTTCTCATTTCTTGGTTGAAGTCACTAAGGTGTCGCGAGATTAAGGACTTAATACAAGCACCATAGTAAGACATCAGGAAGGCCTGAATCGAAGCTCTTCCTTAGCATCAGAGATTCACTATGCCAGAAATAACCAAACTGTCACTCTAGAGAGCAACCCAGGGTCCTCACAACATTCCAGTGACTGCTTGGGTAGGTAGAATTGCTTATTGCAAAAGGAGACTTTGAACAAACTTGACCTCCTGTGACTGAGTGAGGAAATAGCCACCTTCAGCTACGATCTGGCCAGAGCAAGAACACCTGTGTGTCACTTTGCAAGGGCTAATTTTCTTAAACCATCACACCAGGCACTGTGAGGGATAATTTTGGTCTCTGCTAGTAAGATAGGACCTGGAATTATTGAAAAATGCTTTTAATTACTGGATGGAGAAGTCCCCCCACACCTGCCCCAAATCAAAGAAGACCACTTCTCTGAACGATGTCTGAGCTCGCACCCACATGCTGGGCAGAAAGACAATGATAAGAAATTAACTGAAATAATGAAATGCTCTGCAATTAATGGGATTGTTGTGATTTCTATGAAGACACGCCCCCCTCTCCAAAGATCCAAAGATTATTTAGCTATAGTGTTGATGCTAGAGTTTGGAACAAAGCCTTGCAGGGTTTTAATTGTGGGCAAATCAGCACAGTCCTGCTAACACTTACATAACATTTTTTTACATTTTGTTTAAATGGGATAATATACAGTTGTCTGAGGCTTTTTAAGAATGACATGATTATACTACTGCTTTTGAAAATGCATAGCTCATACATGAAGTTGATTATGCCCTGTGACGTCCATCCATTCTTTAGAATCTGGCCAAATAAATTCACGCTGTCTTCAGGTATAGAAGGTGGAGGTGAAAGAGCCCCCCTGACAACCTGCTTGAAATTCCTTAGTCTCCACATACAGAAGCAGAGCTCAAGAGGTACCTTGGTTTCTCGTTGTCAAAGGTAAACTCTCTCCTCTGCCCTTAGAACTTCTCAACAAATGGGACAAGGTTCCCCGAGGGCCAAAGGAAAGGATGGGTGTCCAGTGGGGTATTTGAAAGGGTCTAATACCATACTTAGCATCTCAAGCGATGAGTGTCCCCACTTTCAAAGTGACCTTCCTCTCAGTGCCCCAGCATTGTATGGCACACGGTTTAGGATGATAGCAGAGATGACAGAGAGATAGAAATGGACATGTCTTCAATTAGGGACAATTATGAGAGATAGGGACAATCGAAAGCAATCTCTTGGGGGTAAGAATTAGCTAAAGGGAAGTCACAGCAAGTGACTGCAGAGTAGTTACTAAGCAATCTTCTGATGACCCAAGTATACAAATGTTTTGAGCTGACAGTCTCCTAGGGCAGACAGTATTATCATGTCCATCTTACGGATGAGAAAGATGAGGCCAGGAGAGGTAAAAAACCCTTTGCCAAAGTGCTGAACTAGGGAGTACAGGATAGGCATGAAGATGTATGAACTCTGCCTGGAACTGCTGGTGTGCTCTGATTGGGCAATCGGAGATTAGTCCCTCCCATCATCTGGGAGTTGCCATGTCACCGAGGAAGGCACCCATTCAGAGATGGAGAAGTGCCGAGAGCCTGATGAATACATTTTCTCCAGATTTCGGGAGATATAAACCTTATTTACACAGGGAGTTTTCCTTATTTCATTAATATTTTATTCATTTATGTGGCATGTATGTGTGTACATATCATGTGAACCTCAACTTCAATTATTGTCTCAGGAACACTATCCAGACACTTTGAGGTAGGGACTCCTTGGCCAGGATGAGATTGACCAATTGATCTCTAATGGACCAATTCTGCCAGATGAACTAGACAGTGAGCCCCTGGGATCCTCCTCTTCCCACCTCTCCAGCACTGAGATTCCCAGCACATCTCACTGAGTGTGCAACTTATTTGGGTCTCACATAGGTTCCAGGGCCCAAGCTCAGGTCTTCACACTTGCAAAGCAAGCAATTCACTCAGTGAGCTATCATCTCAATATCCCTTTTTAGTTGAATTTATTTTTAGCTAATACAGGAAAACAAACAAACAAACAAAAATACACCTATTTACGAGGCACCACGCAATACTTTGAGACACGCATTGTGTGTGTTTTTAAAGCCTATTTTCTCCTCAAGCATCATGTTTTTATGGTAGAAACATTCAAATATTTGCTTTGGGAAACATAGGGCATTATCTCTGGCTGAATGGCATTCCATTGTGTGTACATACCATACCTTCTTTATCCATTCATCAGTGAAAGAGCAGGGAGGTCATTACTATCTCTTAGCTACTGTGAGCGGTACTATGGTCAACATGGGAGTGCTGGTGTCTCTTCGTGCTGATTTCCTTTCTTTTGGATATGTGCTCAGGAGTGAGATTGCTGGTTCACAGAGCGGTTCTGTCTTTAGCTTTTTATTTGCCGTTAGGGGTTTACTCGTCTCCATCCTCATCAACGAGGTGCCAGAGATGCCTCTTCCTCCACGTCCTTGCTAGTGCTTGTTATCGCTGTCACCGTAGGCATGCCCATGCTTTCTGGACCATGCTGATGCCTCACTGTGCCTTTGATGTGATTTCCCTGGAGACAGTGACATTGACTGTTTTTCATGTAACTGTTGGCTGTTCCTATGTCTGCTTTTCAACGACGTCTATCCAGCTCTATTCCCCAATCCGTTTTAATTAAACTTGTTCTTTGATATTTTCATATGTGTATACAATGCTTTCTGATTTCCTTCGCCCCCTACCATCCCTTATCTTCCTCCTACCCTTCTCACCCCCTCTCCTGCCTACAAGTCCCCTTTTTCATACCCATGTGTTGCTGTTTTGTTTGGAAACCAAGCGAGTTTACCCAGGGCCATCTGTATGAACGTGGGTTTGGAACTCTCCGTTGGAGCCCGGTGGGCTCACCAGTGGTTACTCGACCACTGCCCAGATTTTAAGCGGGTTATTTCTGGTTTTGTTATTAGTGTTGCTTTTACTATCAGACTGCTGGAAGTCTTCACATAGCCTGGATGAATTAACCCCTCGTCAGGGGTACAGTTTGCAAGTGTTTCTTCCCCATTCTGCAGGCTGCATTGTTACTCTGCTGATCACTTCATTGCTGTGAATCATCTCTTTAGTTCAATATAATCTTGTCTAGCTTTGCTTCTGTTCCCTATGTTCTGAGGTTCTGTTTGAACAGTCGTTCTCTGTCCAAGTGTTTCAATGAATTTCCCCTATGTTGTTCTTTGGAAAGTTTATCCTCTAGCGCTTTACACTCTGGTCCATTCAAAGGATTTTATGACTGATGATGGATAATATTCAAGTCCTGTTCTTCTGCATGTGCGCTTCCAGTTCTTCCTAGCACCGTACATTGAAAGGGCTGCTTTGAGTGTAACATATACTTCATCTTGCATTAAACATATGCATTAAAACTCAACTGACTGTAGATGTTTGGGTTGATTCCTAGGCTCTCTAGCCTGTTCTGCTGATTATTCTGCTTAAGAGTGGCGTCTGCACAACGCTGGTTACTATGGCTTTGTAGTCTATTTTGAAACCAAGTAGTGCAGTGCCTTTGTTCATTTTGCCCAAGATGACTGGCTGTTCAGCAATTTTCAGTGTCGTGCAAATTTTAGGGATTTTTCCCAGCTATGTAAAGAATGTCAGTCATACTTTAATGGGTGTGCAGTGGGTCTGCGGATGACTTTAGGTGGTATGAAGAAGTTAATGCTGATTCATCCACTTCCTGAGCATGCCGTCCCATGTTCTTGGCTGTGTGTTCTTTTTAGCTTCTTTCATCAAGATTTTGTAGTTTCGTCTTACAGATCTTTAGCCTCTTTGACGAGACTGAGCCCTAAGCATTTGTTTAACTAGCTTGAATGGGGCAGCATTTTGATTTATTTCTGTTTCTTTTCTAATATACTATTGACATATAGCACCACTACTGATTTTTCTGGGGTGATCTTGTGTCCTAAAACTTTGATGAATTCACTTATCGACTCTCATAGAGTTTGGCTGAGTCACGTAGTATGGATATGGTGGCAATTTGACTTTATTTCTTCCAGCTTGGATGCCTTCGTGGCTTTCTCTTGCTTGATGGCTCTGACTGAAGTTAGGTTGAGTAGACGTGGAACCAAGCACATTCTTTCCTGGTCCAAGTGCTGGAAAGCTTTCTGCTTTCTTCCTTCAGTCTGATGCTGCCTGAGGACTTACTGTATATGGCAGCTTTATTATATGAAGTACGTTCTTCCTAGACTTCATTTGCGCAGAATCATTTTTTCATCATGAAGAGACATCTTAATTTTCTCAAGCGCCTCTTCTACATCTGTTTACCTGACTGTAAACTTTAACATATATGTAAAACTTTTCTAAGCAGAACCTTTGCCATAGAAAGGTAAAGACATCAGGAATAAAAAAGGAAGGACTTGATATTTTTGGAGCTTCTAGTATACTCAATATATCTTACATATATTCATGTCATCTTCATCCAGTGAGGAACTCCGGGGCTCAGAGAAATAAAGCTGCCTGGTCCCAGGTCTTATAGCTCACACGTGTTCAACTTCTTTGTTTGCTTGGCCCTAGAGTCCTTCTTCCAACTGCTGTAATACACGACCTCTCTGGTCGGGGTCTCACTCTGAGCTTAGTTAGTTGTTAGTTATATATCAAATGCTTAGGACACTCTTCAGGGCATATGAGCAGATACAGAGCTGGGCTTTAAAATCCCATGCTGTTCTGGGCACAATATAAGCTGGCATACCTGACAAGGACTTAACTCTCTCGGGCTATTCATAAGACAAGCCATCACTGGCAATGACTTCTGCTATATCAGCGTTTACGTGTGCAAAGCTGTGATTATCAAGCTGAGCTTCCTACAAGACCCACACTCCCTCATGCAAGAGACCATTCTTCTTATACAACTCACCCCCGTATTCCCTCCCCCACTGGTAAAATTACAGCCATTAATCTCAATGAAGAGAGATATCAGCCTCTGATTCCCTCGCTGTGGGTCCCCATTATTCATATTTTACATATCTGGTAGCACTCGATGACAAGTGTAGAAATTAATTACCAGGAGAGGGAAAGAGGGAAGGATCCGAGCGATGGGCACCGATTTTTTCTTCTACCTAGGAGGCCACCCTTGAAAGACTTGCCTACCTGTTGCCTTGCAGAGCCAAGATCTAATGCAAACTCGACTGTCATTCTCCACAAAGAGAACAGATTCCCCACCGTCATGGTGGTGTGCATCTGTGCGTCCAACCATCTACCAAGAGCATCCTGTTGGACTTTCTCTTAAACCTTTCAAGCACCCACGAGAATCCGCTTCCTGATCCCTCCAGCCAGAGGGACATGCCAAATGTGTGTCTGTGGGTAGTTCTTCCCCACTCTCCTAGATTCCTGGAGAATTTATACAGGCCTCCCAGTGAGTAAGAATCAGCTCTTCCCTGGGCTGGGCTGTGCAGTCCTGGGAGGTTCAGTCAGTACACTCCCAGCCAGACATACTTTAGGGGAGGGGGAGGGGGAGGACAAACAAGTGAGATCAAAGAAATGCCTTTCAGCTTGGGTTTCGGTGCACAGACAGCTCCACTGGGCTCACCGCAATAATGTGCATTCTTGGCTGAGACACCTTTGATAAATGTGGCACACAAAAACATTTTAGCATTTGACCAGACCGCACAGTGTAAATGGAGTGTCAGTTGCCAAGATGGCTGGGAGCAGGCTTGGCTATGGCGTCAAGATCCAGGGTCACTCACTATGCTCTCAAAGCAGGGTTTCTGATCTCAGCAATACTAGGTCATAACCTAGCATTTTCTCCTTCATAAATTCAGAATCACAGAGAGAGAGAGAGAGAGAGAGAGAGAGAGAGAGAGAGAGAGAGAGAAAGAGAGAGAGAGAGATGTGCTTTAAGATACTAGTATATGCAGGGAATTTTCATGAATGGTGAAATGTGAATTTGAGCCTCTCAATGAAAAGTGAGAGGCTCTGGGAAACCATATTGGTATGCAGCAGCTATCCTGCCCTGCATATCTGAGGTCAGTTTTACACATCCTCGTCATCTGGAGTCAGGACTAAACACTATTTTACAGCAGTGAAACCAATCTGGACTTTTAGCAGCCATAGATCCTTTCCCCTCACGATACTCCAGCACTTCTCGTAGTATCTCCATCCCAGAATCCTTCTGGAAGGCCCAAAGGACAAGGGTCTCTAAAACCAAGCCACCCAAGAAAAGTCAAGAGACTGCAGTCCAAGGGAAGGAACAGGCACCCGCGCAAGAGCAGGGGAGCATGGGGACTCAATGTGATGTCTCTAAGTTCCCCGCTTCCTCCAGCCAATCAGAGCTTCCAAAGCATGTGAGAGTGCATTTGGTGCTTTTCATGTTGCTATGGGAGAAACCACCTGGCAATTGCAGTGTGAGGGAGAAAGGGTTGCTTCACCATTTGAGGGCAGGGTCCATCATGATACGGGAGTCACAGCGCCAGGGACTAGAAGCAGCCGGTCACACTATAGCTGGAGTCAGGAAGAAGGAGACCCATGCTGGTGCTCTGCTTGGTTTCTCCTCTGTCATTTGGTTCAAAACTCCAGACGTGGAGATGGTATTCCTCAATGCTTAGGGAGGTTCCTCTCCTCAGTCAAACCTTTCTGCCAACAGCCTCACAGACTCATCCAGGGTGTATCTCCATAGGGACCCTGAATTCCATCAAGCTGAGAACTAGGTTAACCCTTACAACCTCCAAGGATTGGGGGGCAGAATTAAAGGAGTCAATACTACTTGCCACACGGTAAAGGCTAACACCAACTGTCTCTGACTATGTTATCTATTACTTTCTCAGCATATAAAAAGTCCAAGAAAAAGGAAGAAGGAAATTGTCTTGGTCCAGGAAGTCCCTAAGATTTGAGGAAGAGGAGAAATAGTGGATACAAGTCTGTCCTCACATGAGTTAGCAATTGAAATTAACATGGGTCTGTTTCATTGGAGGTTCTGCTTTGGCTCAGTATATCTTTATTTAAGTGTGAAACATCTCTTGTAAACTCCTACATTTGAACACTTGGTCCTCAAATGATGGCACTGCTTTGGAAGGTTGTGAATCCTTTGAGAAGTGGGGTGCGGGTGTGGAAGTGGGTCACTAGGGGAAGTCCTTAAGAGTTACAAGTTGCTCTTGCCAGCTTCCAGTAACTTGGAGCTCCCTTATCTACTAAGAAGTGAATAATTGTGTCTCCCGTTCTGTCACTATGGATGAGGTTGCTCCAGCTTCCATGCTATTCCTGACTATGATGGGTGGCCCCCTCAGAATCTGTGAGATGAAATAAATCCTTTCCTCCCCTTGTTTCTTCTGCCACGAGTTTTGTCATGGCCATGAGAAAATGATCAATACAGAAGGCATTTGGTTTGTCTTGGGGTTTCTTTTTGGCAACTGGTATCTTTTATTCAGTGTTAGTTGCTGATGGGGTGGTAGGGCGTGATGGGGGAGCTAGACAGAGGTGTCAAAAATGAGCAATATAAAAAATTAGCATTAAGAAATGCTTTCAAGTTTCTATGGCGTATTTATACCCAACAGCTAGCTCATTCGCCCCTCAAAGCAATGCATGGAGCTGGGCCAGATGAGAACTTCACACACAGCTTAGTACGCAGATGGAGAGAGTGATACCGTAAGGAACAAGGAAGAGGATCAGGAAATTGGAGATTATGGCACAGTTGTTATATAGCATGGCGTATTTAAGAGGTTATCTGTTAAGCAGCTACCTGAGCTACATGCCAAAGAGACAGAACTAAATAAATGACATTTCCTACACCCAGGGACACTGTCTTCCCTATAATGGGGAACTGCAGACAGGAGACCAGCCATTGCCATTGGATGATGGGACGCACGCATGGGGTCAATCAATGTTGTCATCAAGGAGGCCTCAGGAAGGAAGTAACAGATAACGCCCTAAAGCTGGAATGAGAGTTAGCCAGAAGTGCAGAGAGATGGAAAGAGGCTTCCCAGACATCAGAAGAAGCTAAGCACAGGGCAGGGGGCAGTCGTGGTCACCAAGTGGAGATTAGAATGGGTTCGGGATCCCTGGAACCGCGGTGGGAGTCAGGGCAGGGAGAAGCAGATCATGACGTGGACAGATGGAAGGACTCGGGTTCAGGTCATTCAGCGCCCTGCAGGTCATCCTAAAGACATGAGATGCTTTCCCAGGGGTGATGGGGCATCTTAGATCATCCTGGCAGCTGTGTGGAAGATGGAACAGGAGCAATGAGAAGAATTTAAGCTGAAGGCAGGGAGAACAGTTTATAGGCCAATGCAAAGGTCCAGGGAAATGGTGATTAAAAAAAATGCAGGGCAATGGCCTCAGAGGTGGAGAGAAATGGAAGACCCGAAACCAGAGTTGTTGTCAGAGAAATTGATAGCTCCCTGCACATGGAGAGAGGAACCCTGGGCAGTTTTAAGGCTCCTACTGACTTAGAGAGAGTGTCACCTTGGGAGGCAGCGGTTAGACAGAGATTTAAAATATAATGGATGGAAATTTCACACAGCAAACCTGTAAAGATTCAAAAGACAGATTTTTTGAGTTGCTAAATGCCACTTATTTATTTGTTTATTTATTTGTTTATTTATTTTAGATTTTATTATTGCAAAAACTCCTGTTGGATACTGTTGGATTTTTTTTTACAAAAAAGAAAAGACCCACTCATGAAAATCCACAGGTTCTATAAATTCCTAGTCAGCTTCTTCAGACTTATGACATGTTTTGAAAATTTGAGAGGGAGAGAGAAAAAAAATAACAGGTGGGAGGAGAATGACATTTTGTGCCAATCACTTTACAAACAACCTGACTTTGCTGATGAGAAAACAGACCTTGAAAAAGCCCGATTCATCAATAGAGCAGAGGTCAGACTCCAGTGAATAAAAGAAAATTGCTATAATTGCTGATAAAATGCAGCTTTTGTCACTTCATTTACGCATTTCAATTGCAATTAGAGTAACAAAAATTTCGAGGGGGGAGGAATTTCCATTGCAAACTACTTTTCAGATGGAACAGGGAGGGAGTTTCCAAAATAGCTCAAAGTCTACAAGCCAGGGCCCAGAGGGACAGCCAGGGCCAGGTCGTTATTTCCATAATCTTCAAGTCACAGCTCCAGTGGAGAGGTTTCCTGGGGTGCTAGGAAGACAAGAAGGAGCCTATCAACCAAACTGTGGCACAAACGATAAGGGAATGCACTGTCTGTAGGAAATGTAAAGGCAGCAGAGAACCCCAAAGTCAGAGTGATCAATCACCCCCATACCCAGGCAATTCTAAACATTATCAGTGATATAATCATATTCCCAGGGGTGCTCTCCTGCCATAGTTTCTTCTTGGGAAGCCAGTATTTCTAAATTCAGGGATGCTTAGATCAGCTGAGGCTACAGTGTTTGAGAGACACCAATTCAGTCATTTATCCGCTCACTAGTTCAACAAACATGGAGGTGTACCCTTCTCTGTGTCATTAGCCTAGAGGTAACAAATTCTATTCCTATTTTATGAGAATCCCAGGGTCCAGAAAAGTGAAGAGACTAAGCATAGGTAGGTAGGTAGGTACGTAGGTAGGTAGGTAGGTAGGTAGATAGATAGATA
>LOEQ01011497.1:11890-23185 GCA_001685075.1 Bramus lutescens
ATAGATAGATAGATAGATAGATAGATAGATAGATAGATAGACAGATAGACAAATTATGGAAAGATAGATGGATAGTTAGATAGATAAAATAAAAATCCAAATCACAGACAAAACCTTAGATTTTGAATCCTAAACTACCTGAATTTCATAACCTATGATTTTTTTTCATCTTATCAGTTCACCAACTATAGCTGGTCCTGCCTATGACTTACCCTTTATTTTAGGGTTGCATAATACATAGATTCCACTTGACTCTCCCAGGCTTCCTTCAGGACTGACTGGGATGAAAGTTGGTGGGAGAGGCTTGTTTAGGAGCCTAAATATAAGGTTTTAAAAAAGGAACAGACCTGCATTTCCCTCAAATTAGTATTTCGGTCTCAACACTTATAATGGGGAGAAGATATTTCAGTGCCAATGAAAGAAGGGAGAGGGTTAAGAGGAACAGCACAGGGGGGAAAATTCTCTTTCCAGTGTATTGAGATTTGACGACCTGATTCTTTATGCTCAAAGATGCAGACAATCCAGCAGAGTCCAGCTGTTCCTGGGAAGACAATGAATTCAATTACCCAACGTTCACCACGCGGTCAAAAGGCTAGAAACAGCCATGACTGGGTCAAGACCCAGTTAACAAAGCCTGTGGCCCCTTCCTGCTCCTCTTCCATTGCACAAGATCATATTCACATAGGTTGCTGGATGGTTTATGTCAGCGTGGTATAAGTTATAGTCACTGGAGAGAGCAGGGTCTCAGTTGAGAAAATTAAGCCTCCATAAATTCAGCTTTTCTTAATTAGCGATTGTTGGGGGAAGGCTCAGCCCATTATGAGTGGTGCCATCCCTAGATTGGTGGTCCTGGGTTCTATAAGAAAACAGACTGAGCAAGCCATGAGGAGCAAGCCAGTAAGCAACACTCCTTCATCATCATGATGAGGCCTCTGCATCCGCTCCTGCTGGTTCCTGCCTCTTTGGAGTTCCTATCCTGACTTCCTGCAATGATAAACTACAATGTGCAAGTGTAAGCCAGAGAAACCCTTTCCTCCCCAACTTACTTTTGGTCATGGTGCTTTCATCATAATAGAAGAAACCCTAACCAAGACATAAATAAATATATAATCCTACTCCTACCCCATCCACATATTGAAAAACAAAACTATAAAAATAGTATTTATGTATTAACTACAGAAATCATATTTCATAAACATAAACTAATATATAATTGCTGTTGGCGGTATGACCAAATACCTAGACAAACCATTTAAGGCAAAATGATGTGCAATAGGCCTGATTCTAGCCCATCACGGTAGGAGGGCAGCTCAGATATGGTGTCTAGAAAGTTCCTTCCCCTCTCTGCCCCCGCTTTTTTATTCTGTCTAGAGTCTGAACCTGTGGTATGTTACCACCCACACTTAAGGTGGGCTCCCCTTGGACAATCCTCTCAAGCAGAGATAAATTTTTATCAACCTTTTAGGAATTTCTCAGTCCAATCAAGCTGGCAGCCAGGAATAACCATGACAGATCATCTGTAACATCCTAGAACTTACAGCTGAGTTAGATCCATTGCAACTTCGGACTCATCAGCTAACTGTCCTCTGCACAAAAAAATCATTGCAGATACATGGTGTGAGTTCTACCATACTTAAGCAGTCCCATTCCTGTGGTCATAATGTATGAACACATCGCCTTTTTTCATTTATTTTGTATCTACTTCTGTCTCCACCATTGCCTACAGGTTTCCTTGGCAGAGCATCATGGGTGTCCTCTTCAACTTGGGTTTCAACACAAATTACCTGTAGGGGTTCCCTTTAGGGATTCTACCCCACAATGCCTTGCTTAGCCTCCAAGACGTTCCTTTAAAATCTTGCTGCCTGCCTTCATAACTCTCTAATGTATACATCCTGCATTTTGCATAGGTACAGAATCAGTACCGTATAGACAGAGCCAAGTTCTGCTACCAGTGTGAACAGGAGCATCCTTCCCCGCTTGGAACTTGGCTGAAGTTGCATCTGAGAGCCTGAGGGATAACCCTGGGGAAAGACTTCCCTAGGTGGATGGGGGGAAAGTACAATATCCCAGGGATACTCTTTTCCCAAGAGAAATCTTCAAAGTGAGCTTTTCATCCTGGAGTCTTCTGTGGGTGGGGTCTCACCAGTTCCTAGAGTAGCCTTAAGGGAACTTACCTATTATTTAAATTTTTGGATGCCATTTAATAAT
The DNA here is from genome assembly GCA_001685075.1 of Bramus lutescens. Taxonomy (NCBI): domain Eukaryota; kingdom Metazoa; phylum Chordata; class Mammalia; order Rodentia; family Cricetidae; genus Bramus; species Bramus lutescens. Next base: position 14,099 of record LOEQ01011497.1, read on the forward strand.
GCTGATTATTCTATCAATCAAGTAAGGCCTCTTTTTCTGCCAGGTTGTGTGTGTGTGTGTGTGTGTGTGTGTGTGTGTTCCCTTTCTGGCTAACCTTCATATTTTCACATCTTCCCATTCTGCTCCAAGTTTCTAAATTTCACTGTAAGCCTGGCTAAAAACATCTAGCAGCCTTAACACTACTATATGCTACCTTTCAATCCTTCAGCCAAATAAGGTGGACCATCACCTTTGACATGGGCCTCACTCAAATTATCAGGATACTAGGAAAATGGAGAAAAATTCTTGATCATGCAGTAATACAAATGATTCTTATTCCAATTCCAAGCAGAGTCCTTATTCTCATTGGAAACCTCACCAATACAGTCTTTGCTAGCTGTATTACTATTGGCATTCTGGTCCTCCAAATCCCCACAAGTATGTTCAACTATTCCCTAGTTATGACATTCTAGGTCCTCTCTAGTCCACATCTCCAGACTCTTACAAATTCCTCCTCCAAGTCTTTTCCAAAGGCATGAGAATCAAATGGCCATATTTAGGCACAGCAATGGCTCCACTATGATATAAATTTCCTATATTAACTTATTTATTTATTCACTGTGACCAAAATATCTATCAGAAACCACTTCAGAGAGGAAAGGTTCATTCAGAGACACAGTTTTAGCAGGATCCAATTAATAAGTGTTTCGTCTTACACACTTGGACAAGACATCTTGACGGTGAAATTGTACAACATAAGACAGTTGTTCATTTCTCAGGGGACCATGAAGCAAAGAACAAAAACAGAATTGTGGACCGGGTAGAGTACCAATGTCCTCCACTTAGTGAACTATTTCCTACAGTTATACCCACCTCCCAAAGGTCTTACTCCCAAACAGCACCACCATCTAGAAATAAATATTCAAAGGACAAGCCTGTGGAGGACATTTTATGTTTAAACCATACCAACCACATAAATGAACAATTATACATCTATGTGAATGGCCACAGGTTTATAAATTTGCACTTTCCAAAATAGCATTAAATGGTCATGCCAGAACTTAAAGGCCAGCCTTTTGTATAATACTGAATCTGAGATGTTACAAATTTAGACTGAAGTACTGTAAATTGAAATAATAGCTATGATTTTGAAATGACTCTAAGGAAAGAATTTAAAATAAATAGTACAAAAATTAGAATCTAATCAAAGCAGTGCACTATAAAAGGTATCTATTGTCAAAGAATTGGCAAATTTAGAGCAAGATATATATGGTTTATATGTATGTGAGTTAAATGAGCACACACACATATATATACCTTATATATACCTGCATTTATAAGAAAATACCCAAAGTAAGCCCTGCAACATCAGTAAGCATTAAATGGTGAAGGTCTAAACTCTCAGGCTAAAACACAGAATGTTTTTTAAGATATGCTATATACTTCCCGTAAGAGACTCATCTTAGCTGAAAGTGAAAGGATTGTAAAATATGTATACAAATGACCAACTTTAACTTCAATAATGTAGAGAACAACTGTAGATAGAAAGAAAACTTGCCAGTGCTATAAACTAACTATGCCTATACAGAATTTACTACTCAATTACAGCAAAACATGATTCTTCTCAAGCTCATATGAAGCAATTTCCATAGATAAGGTTATAAAAGAAGTCAATAGAAACTTTAAAAATTGACATTATACAGCTACTGCAAAGGGATAAATTTACACAAAATGACAGAAATTAATATGGAATATTCATAATGTGTAGATCAAATTTTCTCAATCAGGAGATCAAAGAAGACCCAAGATAAATTAGAAAATGCTTTGAGATGAATGGAAGTGAAAACAGAACACATTAAAACAAAATTGGGCACCTAGTAAACAGTAATCAAATGAAAAATCCTTTTTTAAATGCCTATATTAAAAAAAAGAAGAACCTCAAATACATAATTATTGAAGAGCTGATGAAAGAAGACTCAACTCTACCCAAAGCTACCAGAAGGAAGAAAATACTAAATATGAAAACAGAGATAAAATACAAAACAAAATATCCAAAATATACTATGGACAATCATTAAAATAAAATAATTTTTTTGAAAATGTCATCAAAATTGATAGCTCTCTAGCTGTGCTGAGAAAAGAGAAAACTGAAATGACTAAAATAAGATTGAAAATTATGAACATTATTATCAATCTTGCAAACAAACAAGGATTGCCAAAGAATATCATAAATTTCTACATGCTGATAAGTTGGATAACATATCTAAAATGGCCATATGCCTAGAAAACACCAAGCAAGCAAAACTGACAAAGGAGGAAATGGAGCCTGTGGATAGGCCTACAGGTGTGTGTGTGATTAACAATCAAAAAATTCCAAAGAGACCTTGGCATGATAGCAGACACCTACAATCTCTGACTGGGAAGGCTGAGGCAAGAGAATCATGAATGTAGTTTTAGCCGAGGCAGTATGGTAAGTTCAAGGAAGTCTGGGATACATAGCTAGACCCTGCGTGTAAAGGGAGAAGAGGGGACCTGGAAGCCAGCTGCTTCCCTCATGAATTATGTCAACCATCTAAGGCTGAATTAACACTGTATTTCTCAAGAGTTTTCAAAATTAAAGTAGTAGAGGATAATACGCTTGCTGGAGACCCAGGCATGGTAGCACACATCTTTAATCTCAGCATTTGAAAGGTAGAAGCAGACGGATGGCTGAGTTCAAGGCCAGCCTTGTCTACAAAATCCAGGACAGTCAGGGCTAAGTAGAGAGACCCTATCTTGAAATAAACAAACAAACAAACCAAAGTGCTTGCTGAACAAGTGTGTGAACATGAGTTTAAATCCAAAGAACCCACACCAAGCAGGAGGATGGGTTCCTTACAGTGAAATAGAAGATGGAGGAAGGAGAATCCTCCCACTCTAGCAAGTCAGGTAGCTGGCATGTGCAGCAGAAAATAAACAGAGAATAAAGAAGAAAAGGAATCAAATAGATTAGCACCAACCCCCAACATTGTCCTCTGACCTATGTCAGCATGCCGTGGCATGTATGTGCCTGCACTCACACACATGAATGTGCAAACACACATGCATATCCATCATAAACATATACAATCAATATAAAAAAAACTTAACAAGTATAAGAACGTCTTTGCTAAGATAAAAAGCACTTATGATAAATGGATAGCTAACATCATTTTAACGGTGAACAATCACACACCATCTCCCGAGATTCTGCACATTTTCACTTGTTCTGCTTAACATAGTATCAGTGTCATGAGACGAGAAATAGGTTTGAAAGATACCCAGGCAAAGGAAGAAGTCAAGCCATGCCTTTTTGTAGATAGCATCTTATAGAGAACATCCTGAAGAGACAACTTTAAAGACCTTTATAACCAATGATTTCAGCAAGATTGCAGGATATAAGATCAATACGCAAAAATCAAATGCCATTTTTGTACAACTTGCAATAAACGATGAGTTCACGCTGAATCCCAAAATTAGATTAAGAAAGCAATTGCATTTACAAGGCAGTAAAAAATAACAAAATGCATAGGAATGCACTCAACATAGAGCACACTCTGAAAATTGCAAAATTGTTGCTGAAAGAAACCTAAATAGATGGGAAGGCATCCCACACTCACGGATCAGAAGACAATTTTGTTAAGAGTCTGTTTCCCCTAAACTGATTTATAGTTTCTATACATTCTCAGAGTCCCAACCAGTTTCTTTGTAGAAACCAACAAGCAGATCCTAAAAATGTATATGCATGCAACTAAGAGTAGCCGAAATAAGAGAAAAAGAGAGAGCAAGAATTCACACTCCCTGGAGAGAGAGAGAGAGAGAACCCACACTCTGCTGTCAAAACTTGCCACAAAGTAGAAACAAGCAAGAGTGTGGCCCTTTAGCTGAGAGAGGCATACATCAATGAGATAAAACCGAGTGTCAGGAATGAACCAGAAATCCAAAACCTGTGAATTTTCAGCAAGAGTACTGAGCTCATTTAATTGGAAAAAAATAATATCTCTTCAGGTAATGCTGGAACTACTGGGTTAACACATGGAATTATTTTTAAATGTAGACTTCTACTTTAAGGGGAAATTAATGTGGTCTCCTTATGATCCTTGATTGCCAATGGAGTCTTAAATGTGCTAAGTCAGACACAGGGAACAGAGGAAGAAATCGATGGATTTGACTTGCTCGATACTAGAGGACGCCATCAAGATAGCGAATTGACTAGCAGCAGAATGGGAGGAATTATTCGCAAATCAAACATTCGATAAGCATCTAGCATCTAGGACATATAAGAAATAACTCGACAAAATGATTTGACTTTTACAATGTGCAATGGCCTTGATAGGTGTTTCTTCAGAGAAAGTCCGCAAGTGACCCGAAGATCACGTGCAGAGAACTCAGCGTCGTTATTCATTAGGAAATGCAAATCAATGCTGTGATGAGCTCATGAGCTACATGCTCACTAGAATGTCTGTTATTATTAAAGAGAAAAGTAGAAAATGATTTCTGGAGATGAGGAGAATGTGATGAAATGTAAACCTCATACACTGCCGATAGGGAATATGAAATAAGTTAGACATTACGGAAAATAACTTGACACTTTAAGCTGTTGGCCATTTTAATAGCCAGTCATCCAAATGATTAACAATTGATGAATTAACCTAATATTGCCTGTCTGTTCAATGCAATGTATAGTCTTTCACCATAAAAAGTAGTGGAATACTGGGGCTGGAGAGATGGCTCAGAGGTTAAGAGCACTGCCTGCTCTTCCACAGGTCCTGAGTTCAATTCCCAGCAACCGCATGGTGGCTCACAACCATCTGTAATGGTATTTGATGCCCTCTTCTGGATGCAGGCAGGTAGAACACTGGATCCATAAGAAACAAAAGCAGTAAACTGCGAGTACATTTTACAGCATGTGCGAACCATGAAAACATGGGAAGTAGAAGACAGCAGGGATGCGTGATGATCACATGATTACAAATCGATAAAACACCCAGAGTCTATAGTGACAGAAAGATTACTGGTTGCTAGGGATGCTGAGTGGGGAGGGAGAATGAATGCTGAATGGATATGAGTTTATTTTAGATATGATGCAAATGAGCAACACTGGGAGCAAACTAAAAGCCAGCGACTCTTCCAACTTGAACATGCTTAAAGTGAGCTGAGGATTTTAACTCAGTAGTAGACGGCCCGTCTGGATAATGAGCCTAGGGGTGAATCCCGGGTATGAGAGAGAGAGTAGGGACAGGAAAGAAGGCATGAAGGAAGGGAAGAAGGGAGGAAGGAAGAAAGGGCTGAGGATGGAGCTCAGTTGGCACTTCCCTAGAATACACAAACACCTGGACTCCATTCCAGGACCACAGAAATCAGGTGTGGTGCTGCACACCTATTATCCCAGCACTCAAAAGATGGAGGAAGAGGGGCGCATCAATGGGTCTAAAATATTTTCAGTCTCTCAAATTGTCGTTACAATAACAACACTTTAAGTAGCAAAATACAGCGTACATCCTAATCCATTGCTTGTATAAACACAAGCTATTGCAATCTAGGTAGGAATTTAACTACATGCATCAAGAAGACTTTTCAGACACCATGCAACAGTACATAGCATTCAAAAAGGGGGGGGTGGGAAAGAGACCTGGGGGGTAAAAAAGATTGTTCTCATTGCAATGTTATTTTTTTAAGTATTCATGCACATTGAAAAACATTTCAATAGTGAGTGTTAAAAAGCAAAACAATCAACCCAAATCTGATCTTGTAGTAAAAACCATCATTAAAAACAAGGTGACATTTCACTCAGTTTCTGGAGCTGTAGACAGAAAATGGGTAGGTGGGGTTGTTTAGAAAGCACTTCGTAGACAGAAATAGCTTGGGGCAGAGTCCCTCATATTGCTGTAGCTAGAAAACAACCTGTTTATATATATTTATACATTGAAAACACATAGACATTGACATTAAGCCGGAGGATTAGTAAACTTCAGACATGATTTTCCAACATTTATACAACGATCCTTTGAAAAACACTAAGTTCTGTTTGCAAGACTGTTTCAAACGCCCGGAACATCAGGCGGCTTGAAGCAACAGTCACTCAGTGTCTCCCAGTTCCCAGGGTCAGGGGTAGGATGTGAAGCTGGTCTGGCAGGAAAGAATGAACCTAATCTCAGCTCTTGAGCAGCGGGGTGAGAGACTCAAGGTCATCATCCTTTGCTACCTAGGAGTTCTTGACCAGTCTGGGATACATCACACCCTGTTTTAAAAATCCAAAGTTCAAACTGAAACAAACAACAATGGAAAAAAAAAACTGTGGTATCAATTTTGCAGCTTGGCTCTAGGGTCAGGGTGTGTGCTTGTGAAATCCTCTTTCTCCTCCAGCTCTTGGCAGAACTGAGATCGTTTTATCCACTCCTGCCTTCTCCCTTTGTTCAAGTCTGTGCCTAGCGTTTCCCCTGTTTGTAAGGACACTGGTCATATCGGCTTAGGGTCTGCCCTTAAGGCCTCATTTAAGTTCTGTAAAACCCTGTCTCCAAATGGGTCACATTCTGAGGGACTGGAGCCTAGGGCTCCAATCTCTCTATTCAGGAGGACAAAATTCAGTAACAAATATGCAAATAAAATAAGTCTCCTTCTGGGGAGAAATTTTTAAAAGATTCAAAAAGTATGAGTCTGTGTTTTCTAATATAGTCTTAAATAGCATTGAATGATTCTTCTCTGTGAAAAATGAGAAAATTAGCACTTCTACAATTTTCCCTCTCTCTTTTTTCCCTCAGGGATGTTAGCAATTTTACTGTGTTGATATTTATAATATTTAGGTTCTCTGGCATAACATTATAAATTCATATCATTTTTCAATCATGGCTTTCTATTTGTTGAAAGCATTTTATTTAAGAATATTTTGTTTAGATGCTTCTCTTTGTTTGATTTTAGTTAAGCTGATTGAATACTAATCGACAGACTTTTTTCCAAGGCATTTGTACTGGTAGAATTTTATGTATTGGTTCACCTTATGGTGAACTTAATTTCAACAGCAGTTAATCTATTCTTTTAAACACAAGGTTCATCTAAGTTCTAACCTGTAGCACATGGACCACATGCTCCACATGCTCCCTGCTATAGCTGATAGTTAATCTACGTGACCCAACACAGAATCTTAAACTTGTTTAAATATCACAAGGGTTGGGCATGTATGTAGCTAGGATGGTAGAATGCTGACCTAACAAGGGTGATGCCTTGAGTTCTACCCTCAACACCAAGTAAATACATAAGCTGGGCATGGTAGATATTTCCATAATCTCAATTTGTCTATGTTTCTACCTGAGAGGTAGAAGCAGGAGGTTCAGAAGCTCAAGGCCGTATGTAGTGAGTTCTTAGAGAGCCTGTCTCAAAAAGCAAAGCTAAAACAAGCCAGCAAAAGCTAATGAGACTTAGTCTGGTTCTCCAGCCTCAACTTTGTCAATAACTACATGCTGTTCACAGCGTCAGAATGTCATGTATGCTATATAGATCATGCATCTCTGTGTTTTAAATAACTTGAAAATACATTATTCCTTCCTTAGACTTGTGTATAAAATATGCAGCCCCCCAAGATCCCACTCTCTCACGTGCTACCGCAGACATTTGCTCCAACCTTGTCTAACTTGGACTGCATCTCTCACACTATCTATGCTCCCAGTTGGCTGGCTCACAACTGAATGCTTTTCTCTGGTCATGGAATCAAAGCAGGGCTCTTCTATTTTGCTTTCTGATGTTTGCGTTTTGCTATTTCATTTGTTACTGTTGTTAGTATTAGTGTATTTATTTGTGTGTGTGTATGGCATGTGTGTTGTATGATGTGCATGTATACATGAGTGAGTGGGTATGGGGCTGGATGTTGTATGATGTGTATGTGTGTGTGACTGGGTGTGTATGTGTGAGTGTGTGTGTGCCTTGGCACGTGTGGAGGTCAGAAGACGATTTGAGGGGTTAGTTCTCTCCTACTTTCTTAAAGCAGGGAGCCTTAAGCAAGCAGAGATGGTTGTTTCTGCCCAGCTAACAATAGTTGGTCCAGTCCTCCCGTCTCTCTGTAGGATGGCTGAAATTACAGATGGACAACGCCACGTGGGCTTTTTACATTGGTTCCAGGGAACAAGCTCCACTTTCCAGCCTCGTCTGTGTAAAAAGCGTTTTCACCCACCGAACCATCCCCGGGCCTGAATGATTTTTTTCCCCTTTGTGTCTCCACAATGAGTGGTCAGGCAAACGGTGCTCAGGGCCTGTGTTGTCACCCCCTAGCAACACCTCGGGTTCTGCCTTAGGAACCTGCTTGCATCAGATGCGTCTGCGCAGAAGTCTGCATGCAGAAGTCTGAAGTCAGCTTGACCTCTTTCCTTGAACTCGGCCTATTCTTCCCTGGTTATTGCCAGAGTGATCAGACTTCATTATTGGAACCTGGTAGGAACAGGTGATCATTCTTGCCACCTCCTCTGTTTCCCTGGAGTGTGGTTTGCCCTTTCGCTCCAGCGGAAGGAAGGAAAATGTGTCTTCTGTCCCACATGTGACTCCTCAGCGGAGACACCGTGACCCTGATGTTTAAATTGCCCCCTTCACGGAGGACCTTAATCTCTGTTCTTTCAAGCAGCTTCCACTGTTATTTCAGCAAGCCTTTCTAGCATGACAGCAGCGCAATTTTCGACTGCCTAATTTAGTTATTTTTTGTTTGTAATTTGCTATTTCCATAATAGTGCAGTTTTTTGTCAATTTTCTAAGCGCCGTGAATTCTCTTAATGCTGTGCTGGGTTGGTTGTCTCGTTTCTTGTTGAACCAGTTTTCATGGAATGTGGGATGCTCATGTTTTCTAGTGCCACACGAAGCAGAAGTTTTCCATATTTTTTGAGATGTATTGTATGCCGAGTCTTTTTGTTACAACCATCGGCTAGCTCCCAATTAACAACACAGTTATTATTCATTTTAAATGCTCGACCCATAGCTTCGGCTTGTTACTAGCGAGCTCTTACAACTTAAACTAGCCCGTATTTCTTATCTGTGCTGTGCCATATGGCAGCATGGCAGGTCCATCTTGCTTCTCTCTACACTCCTGGCGACTCTGCCCTTGCCCCTCTC
>LOEQ01011498.1:8620-23443 GCA_001685075.1 Bramus lutescens
TTAACCAATGAAAGTAACACATAGACAGATGACCCTCCTACATCATTCTTCCTTGTCAATAAAGGGTAGAATTTCTGTCAGCCTCTTAAATAAGAGTCTAATGCAGATTCCACCTGAGATTATAATGGCACAGAGTTTGTCTTCCAGGCTCTGGCTAGCTACACTCCACCACTGCTGCTGATCTTGGTGATCAATTCATGGTACTGGCATCTCTAAAATGCTGGGGTCTTCTGCATCAGTTGAACTGCACTTTCACCAATAGCCTCTCCTAGTCACTCTCTTCAAGGTGCCAAGCTTCAATTTGTCTGCATGACCCCTTCAATCCTGGGTCTTTCACATCCACTGAGGCTGCACTTTCACCAATGGGCTTTCCCAGCTGCTACCAGTGCCAAACCTCACCTGCTTTCCATGAATCTTTCATACCTTCAAAACCAGTATCACCTGGGTGACACTTATACTACCTTCTTGAGGTGCAACCTTGGTTGCCCCTGGAACACAACTTCTGTGTACTGATCCTAAGGAAATAATTCCCAGAAGATTTTATCTCAGTGCTGTTGGTCTCTTGTTTCTTCTTCTCTTTTTTTATTGAGCTCTACATATGTCTCTGCTCCCCTACCTACCTCTCCCCTCCCCCTTTAACCCTTCCCCAAGGTCCCCATGCTCCCAATTTACTCAGGAGATCTTGTCTTTTTTTACTTCCTATGTAGATTAGATCTATGTAAGTCTCTCCTAGTGTCCTCATTGTTGTCTAAATTCTCTGGGATTGTGGTTTTTAGGATGATTTTGTTTGCTTTATGTTTAAAAACCACCTATGAGTGAGTACATGTGATAATTCTCTGTCTGTGTCTGGGTTACCTCACTCAAGATGATGTTTTCTATCTCTATCCATTTCCCTGCAAAATTCAAGATGTCGTTATTTTTTTCTGCTGTGTAGTACTCCATTGTGTAAATGTACCACAATTACCTTATCCATTCTTCTGTCGAGGGGCAGTTAGGCTGTTTCCAGGTTCCGGCCAAGACAAACAATGCTGCTATGAACATAGTTGTGCACATGGTCTCTTCTTACTCACCACTAATTTCTTAGCTCCAGTTAACCAGCATCAATAGTCCCAGCAATTCAAAGGTTTCATTTTATGTTGCCAGTTTCTTATTAAGTACTGCTGACTCTCAGTCCCAGCTGACCAGGACAACAGAATCGCAATTAAAACCAGCAAATGTCCTTGATAGATTCTTTAAATTTTTATCTGAAACTTCAGGAGTCAAGCCTCAGTCTTCTGCTTTGCTTTCAACATTCTTCTTTTCCATGCTCCTCCACAACAGTTCACTGAGCTCACAATACTCAGTAACATTTCTAGTCTAAAGTTCCAAAGTTCTTCCGTAGTCCTCTGAAAAACCACATGGCCATTTATAGCATTACAATACCCTCCTCTTGGCATCAACTTGTTTACAGGTTTATATTTGTTGTGATGAAACACCATGACCAAAAAGCAATTTGGGAAGGAAAGCATTTTTTTTGTTTGCTTATACTTCCATATCACTATTTATCACTGAAGAAACACAGGACAGGATCTCAAACAGGGTAGGAATCTAGAGGCAGGAGCTGATGCAGAGGCCATGGAGAGGTGTAAGCACCTTTTAAAACAAGTTTTCTTCTTGATAGCTTTGGTAAGTCTTATGATGTTAGACTCCGCAATAACTGTAAAAGTATTTTTTCTCTCCATTTCTATCTCTTAACAAACTTACCAAGAAGACATGGTCAAAGATTAGGCAGCAGAGTTTAGCTCTTGTGTTTGGGCCTCTTTCATGTGTTACATATCAAGGATAAAGAAGAAACAAAAGGGAAAGTGATTTGATTAAGTGTAAATTTAATTCTGGTTTGCAAAATTCAGTATGAGCCACAATAAATAGAGTCAAAGCAGATCAAATTCTAAGGTTCCTTTAAGTGATGTTAATTACATTCTTTCTAGATCTTATAGGCCAGCTCTAGGCAGAGGTGAAGTTTGAACTTATCGACACAGAAGGCAACACAAGGCAAATGAAACAGCAGGAGGAAACTTCCTGACAGTTGACACCATCCTGAATGTGCTCCTTCTGCTTAATTATAAAGCAGAATAATGTGTGTGTTGGATTTTTTCTCAGAAGTTGACTTATAAGGCATATCTCCTTCAGGAAGGTAACGTTACAATAGAGGCAAGCCATTGAAGCAACTAGTGGAAGGAAAGCATTTGGCCTGAGGCCTAGGGCTATTGGTAAACCACAATTTCTTCTACTTCCCCTATAATTTAAATTAAGTAGTAACAAGACTTATAAACTCACATTATGACCCACAGTTTATGATTCTTTTATATCTCCTGGGTTCTGATCACAATAGAACTTTCTCCTTCTGAAGCAATTTAACACAAATACTCCTCTGGCAGACTATAAAGCATGATGTTTTTTAGTCGACCTTTTATAGGTGTGTTGGATGCATATTGTATGCCCAGTTGGAAGAGGGGAAGAAGAGAAGAAACAATTGCAGTGTGAGTGTGGAAACATATGTGTTATGCACTTATGAAACAGATTTGCAAGTGAAAAAAATGCTAAAAGATCTTAGTTCCAGTTTTTGCTTTTCTCTGCAGAAGGCAGATGAACAGAGTTTTGGCTGAACATTTAAGCCAGTTAAAGACTAAAAAGCTCAACATTTAGAAATTTCCTCGCTCTCAAAGTCATTTCATATACCCTCTCTTTCCCAGCCCCAACAAAACTGTTTCTCTTCATAGCTGGAGAATGTCGCTTGCACCTGTGAATCTATTTCTAAGCTATAACTCCAGAACATTTGAGCTGAGTAAAGAAACAAAAAATAAAGTTTTAATTTCACCATTTTATTATTATAGGTAACTTGAAAATAATGCCAGAAGTTTTTAGAGAATTATGATGCTAAAAATACCAGGAGAAGTACAAGAGTGAAAGCAAGTGATGAAATTATGCTAGCGACAGGTGTAAGATTTGGGTAGAGAGAGGATAGAGTTAGGAAGAAATACATGGGTTTCATATTTAATGTATAAACTCTTAGATATTCATATTAGTATGAAAATTCTGAGCAACTTAAGCTTTGAGGTCTGCATGGTTTGGGAGTGGCCAATGACCTTTTCTCCAAAGGCTTCCTACTCTATAGAAAGGATCAGCTTGTCAGCCAGTTCAATTTCTTCTCACCATATCTTTTTCTCATAATTATTTTCTAGAAAGTTCATAATTTAAGGGTGTTTTTTTACTTGTGATAATGTATTTCTCTGGAATTAACATTTGGAGACAAAGATAACACTGATGGTGATAAGCAAGATGAGCACCCAACTAGTCCAAGGATTTGTCTTAATGGAAGTGTTAACTACCATGAAAGCTAGCGAAGTTTAAAGGAGGTGTTCATTTTCCCCCAGAACTGCAACAAATAAAAAAAGTAAAGAAGGGTGAGGTAGGGACTTGAGAGATGATTCAATAGTTAAGAGCACTTGCTGCTTTTGTGGAAGACCTGGGTTCAGTTCCCAGCATCGATATATTGGCTCACAACTATTTGTGACTCTAGTTTCAGGGCACTTGTGATCCCTTATGGAAGCACATGGTACAAAAATATAGAGTCAATGAAGCATTCATAAACAGGTAAGAAACACAGCTTTACCAAAAAAAAATTGGTGGGCTATGTCAGCTTCTATGCACAATCACTTGAATATGCCAATTCGAAGCATGTGTATCAAATAATCATGATGGTTATCTTAAACTTTGGCATTTTAGTTTGTGGATCATTTAGCAATAAAGCTGGTATGGGAGAGAAGGATACATGACTATTCAGAAACTTTAGATGTACATTTGTGGACATTGTGTATATAACCTCAGGACTAATACAAGCAAATACACAGAGAGTAATAATTTCTATTTTTGGTAATATAAATGAACCAGGAAAATGTTAACTGAAACAGGATAGACACAGAAAGACTTATTGGGTGTCATTTATCCACAGAATATGGAAATATCAAACACAGCCACAGAGGTATGATAGCCACCAGAAACTGTGCTAGAGAAATGAATAGAAATAAGTCAAAGTCTGAAACATTCAGATATAAGATGACTGAGCTATGGGGAGCCAATGTATGGACTAGCTAGTATATATAGTTCATATGTAGTTGAAATTTGCTAAGAAGGTAGGTCAGTATTTCAACACACACCACACACACAGACATACAGACACCTGCACACATGCACATACACACAGAAATATGTGAGGTAAAAATACTGTATTTATGTATATATGTAGTCTAATTTTTACATATTAAACATAATGATACATATATAGTATATATAAAACATGTTTAACATTTAAAATTTTTGTACCAATGACACTGAAATCTTGAAACATTAAATAAATAAAAAAATCCACAATTGACAGCCACTAGAAAACTTCCTTGATGAGCAATTCATTCATTACATACATCAAAGAAAGACTGATATAACACAACTCCATTGAGTCCTTTTCGAGTCTAACCTCCCACATCTGTTGTGTCCTTGTATAGCTATGATACTACCCATAATATCCAATGGCCTTCCTACACTTTGAATGTTGTTCCTATGTATTAGTTTTAACTTCAAACCCCATTAGTTTTTCATTCAAATTCAAGGCAAAATAAAAATTGGTAGTTATTATCTTCTAGGATATCCATGACCTGACCACCTTTATTACAGGGTAAGTTGGAATTGTATCTAACTAAGCATAGCTCATATACCAGGATTTGACAGATATAGATACATTTTAGTTGTACCTATTTTTTTAAACCATCTTTTTAGTGTTTTGTTTAAAGAAACCGCCATGATGGCCACAACAAAAATTCTAATACCTCTTTGCTTTCTCGAGTTTCTGGATGACGATCACAGGTGGGAAGGCACAAGGAGACAGAGGTAAACAGCTTTTTAGCTGAATTGAGTAATTATTTCCTGAAGCTCTTACTGCGCTTCAGCACTGATGCTCTTGATTTCTTCCTCACCACAGTAATCTTTCTGTTTAGTTATCTTATTGCACACCTATCAGAACTTCCCAGGCCGGTAACTCTCTATTGAAACTGTTTCCTCTTCTCCAGCCAAAGACGGATTCTGCTCCCCTTCTTAAGAGGAAACATTTTTATACCTTTTTTTTCTCAGAAATTATCTAAATTATATTAAGTCCACACCACTTACCCTTTTCTGTTCCTCTCATAATGTCCCTCTTAAAGACAAAGTTGCTGTATCTTGCCTAAACTGATATTTCTTGTTATGTTTTTGGGTACAAAAACATGGATTGTTACAATTTTATACAAAAAAGTTAGGTTGAAAAATATCCACAGCTTTTGAAATTGATTCACAAGAAAAGTCTACTCTTTCCCTTTTCAAGTTGTTCCAGAAAGAAATATCTTAGTGCCAAACTCAATTTGTGAACAAAATGGGAAAGCAAAATAAAATAGAAAAATAACAGCCAGTAGACATTTTCCCCTCTATACACATTTCCCCCAAGCTGCCAATTGGGGAGCTGTGTAATTTCAAAAATTGGTTTCCAGAGGGAGAAAAAGACTTTTTTTTTTTAATCTTCTGGGTTGGTACAAGTACCTTTTAGTTTTACAGGTTACTGAAAAGTCAAAAGAATTCAAATTCACAATTGGATATGAGATCAATATGTAAATTGTGCTTCTGGCTGAAATGTGGTCAATGGTTCCCCTCACGTGACCTGTTGAGGTTGTGTCGCCCCTAACTTGTCTGGGAGATGTCAATAAAATAGCAGCTATCAGAAGAAATGAGAGCTTCAAGGGGAGTGGCTCCACATCTTTCATGGAAACTGACAAGTGTGAGATAGGGTGCACAAAGTTCAACACACTTGCCTGTATTACAACCATGTTGATGGTTATCTGGCTAGTGCCCAAGCCAACATTTTAAACTTTTTAATAGATTGATAATTTATATGGTAGTGTTTCGGTCCTATTAGGATGGCTATGTCATCATACATGGTCCAATTTCGTTCATCTGATGTCTGAAAGTCAGAAGAAAATAAAATGTGATTGAAAGAGAGCATTTCTAGAAAAGGTGGCTTTCTTAAGGAAAAGGGTAGGAGATAAGGGATGGCTCCTAGTTTTTTCCTGTTGTTGTATTTCTGTTATTTTGGTTAGATCTGGTATTTTACAATTTTTTATAGTAGTGGTTAAACTCATTTCTAGTGTGTTATCTGGTGACTAAAGAAATTCAAGATTATACCAGAAAATTCAGAACAGATAAAAATCAGTGAGAGTTAAAAGTCAGTGTTTCGTCATTAAAAATAAAATTAAACTTTCATACACTTTGCTTTGTGTATGGTATTGTACTTAAATATCTTACAAGTTCTATCTGTGTTGCTTTGGAATGTGCTTAGGCGTATGTTGTTTTTACTCCCAGGAGGTAAAACTGCTAACATTTGAAACAAATCTTTACAGATTTTCCCCTCAGTACACATCAACTTTTTCACACATGCAAGCACACTCAAATTTCCTTTAACACAATTAGTATTGTCTTATTGTGTGTAACTTTTCAGAACTTCAATCTCTTAAAAATGGATTTGTCAAAGTTTTTAAATATTTTGCAGCGTAGCTATTGTTGTTTAAATTGTCTGCTACACTTCCTTAAATTTATATTATTTGATATCTAATTTCTCCTGCGCTGAATAAGATCACTAAATATATATTCATACTTCAGCTCACAAATATTTATAGTTATTTCAAAATTTTATGGTAATTTTTAATGATAAGAAAACTTTCACATTGCATAGGATTATTCTCTGTGCTCTGAAATATCAGAAACAGATCTATTATTGACTCAGCTCTATCAATTTGACTTTTTTATTAACTTGTATGTTATTTTCAAATCTTTTGGACTATTCAAGCATGTTTTGAGTTGATTTTAAAATAATTTTTTTGATGAAATAATGCTTTTATTTGGATTTTATAATTGATTGTTTTCCAATCATTTTTTAATGTGCTAGTTTTCAAAAAGAGTCTATGGGTGGCCCCTTTACCTATTAAGTTTCTGTGAGTTTTAAAATTTTCCTTCTTCATTATTTTCACCGAAAAGAGATCCCACAAATAAAAATAAAATGGCTTTTCAATTCTCACAAAATTTTTTTGTCTTTTTCATTTCTTGTGACTAGGGACCAATTTGAAAAGCTTCAACTGATTGGCAGATGACCAGTTAGAACATTTAGTTGTTCGCAGTTGTAGATAGAAACAATCTGTAGCTGGTGTGATCAGAATTCATTATTGTGATAGTTATTCTACCTTGAGTGATGATCAAAGTGGTTTAGGACATCAGCAGTGCCACTATGTCAAAAGTTCTCAATCTGTTTACAGAGTCAAATATTCATTTTGTGATTTATGATATTCTTGGGAAGAATAAACATTAAGTTATTGTTGTTCCTAAATCTTTGCTGAGAATTAGAAAAATATTATTTAATGTTTGTTAAATTTTGTAGGTCTGTGTTCATAGTGATTCATGCCAAGGCATGAATGTGGAAGGCCGAAGACAGCTTGAAAGAGTTTTTTTCCTCCTTTCAACAGAGATTGCAGGTATTGAACTCAAGCCTCGGTGGCAAGCACCATGACCAAATGATCCATCTTGATTTGCCAAGAATTTTAAGTGTTTCTTCAAGGTAAGATCTGCAGTGGGATCTTAGCAAGTTGCCAAGATAACCTAACCAATGAGCTTGTTAACTTACTCATAAAATGTTCTCCAAAGGTCTTCTATGCAGTAAAAACTGAGACATTTGCTGGAAATATGAAAGTAAACAAAATGTGAGTTTTGCTTTCATGAAATGTACAGTTCAATTTTCTAAGTTATAACTTACAATTAGGGGAAACAACAAATTCCAGGTAGTAGAAAAAAATTCACTTATTGCTTATTGTTTGAATATACAAAATGAGGAAACTTAATTTAGATAATTCATCAGGAAATGATGAAACATTTGAAAATGTTGCTTTAAGGAAAGGACAGAGTATAGATATCTCAAGGTTGTGGTATATGGAGGCTCATTCCTCCCATTCCAGCCCACCGAGAAGCAAGATGTAGCCTACTAGGCTGAAAGGTGCCGAGCCACGTGGCTAACATAGATAAGAATAATGGGTTAATATAAGCTACAAGACCTAATAAGAAGACTGAGCTAATGGCCCAATCAGTTTATATCTAATGCGGACTCTCTTTGTGATTTCTTTGGGGTTTGTCCGCTGTGGGATACCGGGCAGGACAGAAATCCCAACAAGCTGGCCCCTCATGTTCCAGTATACCAGTAGAACTGCAGTATGTATGTGAGTGCGGGGTGGGGGGCAGGAGCCAAGTATGTGGCGTTCTTCCCATAGTTACAATTAAGGCAGAGACTTAACCCTTATAATCAGTTTTAATTGATGCCCAGAACAGTGAATGCAAGTTCAAGAATTTTGTCGGAGTTGCTCTTGGTCACAGATCTTGTCGTCCTTTTCCCGTACATTCTAGGCCTGGAAAACATAAATGTTGACTGACTGAGAAGGTTAATTTCTTACAAGGACCCTTATCTAAAGACCAGATTTTACATAGTGTAGGATGGTAATTTGTGCACCTCATATTGCAGTGTTGAAGAGAAGCCAATCTCCTTTAATTTGAGAATAATTCTTACAAATTTAATTATATTCACATTTCACAATGTATCATTAGTTTTTTTTTCACAAACAATAAATATAACACTATAAAGAATTCACAATGGCGCAGATTATCGCGACCTTATCAAGAGTTTTTAGAGTATTGACTATTGCTTCACTGTTTACAGGAATTAAAAATCATGTACAATGTTTACACTGCATAAAGATCTTGGGAGTCAATATTAACAACAAAAACTAAGATTTTTTTGTGTTGGCTGCTTGTTTTGTCCTTTATGG
Organism: Bramus lutescens; assembly: GCA_001685075.1. Lineage (NCBI taxonomy): Eukaryota > Metazoa > Chordata > Mammalia > Rodentia > Cricetidae > Bramus > Bramus lutescens. The sequence continues at coordinate 17,542 of LOEQ01011498.1, forward strand.
GTTTAGAATCCAGATGCTTAGAAAACAAGTGACCATTTGCATTGTAAAAGTCCTTCACCTGGTTTGTATAAGAAAGGTGTTTCTAAGAGATAAGTAAATATATTATCTTTGAATGTCTTTATGTCATCAACCTTTCAGTAAATTTATACGGAGAAGTTCCTTTCACTGATGAAGGAATAAGATACGAAATAGTGTCACAGTCTACTCAAAAGCTAAAAAATTACTAAATGCCTGAAATACCAGCGGAAGCACAATAACAACAGGAGAGTGCTTTACTAATGCAATATTTACTGCATGCAGATTTTTTGCAATAACAAAGTTTTTGAGCAACTATACTTATTGTGTTGAATAGAGTCATGTTTGTTTTAATATTATATTGTGGAAATGTGATTACTTTTTGATCTTGGGGTATCAATAAAATTCTATCTAGCGCTCAACCTAAATTTATGTGTGGCATAGGTAAATAAGGAGAAACATACTGAGGGCATAAAATAAATAGGTTAGACTAAAATGGAGGCCAGACCAATTATTTTAATTATATATTTAATTATATATTGGGAGTTGTTTTATTTTGACTTTAACAAGACATCATGAACATAAGCTTAAAATTTATCTTTACTCTTTTCCCCAGGTCATTAGCTGTCACTTTTTACTAAACACACACACTTACAGTACATAAACCATATTTCCCTCAGATTAGCTCTAAAATACCTGCTTAGTACATACTACTTTTTGAAAAAAAGACAAGTGTGGTCATACGTCTTTCATCTAATTTTTCAGTTAGCAATCCAGGAGACTATAAAATGAGCACATAGCTTGTGGTTTACATGTGCGAACCTGTCTGCTTCCCAAGTAGATACACAATTTACCACCTGCAGCTCCCTGTATCAAATAATGTTTGCAAAGTGACTCCTGTGGTCCAAAAGCCATGTTTGGGTACCAAAGTAATTTTCTGAGCCATAGAGAAGCAAATCACTACGAACCTGTCTCATGGGGGTTCTAGTGGCACAGGAGTGAGGACTGGGAGTGCTGACAGGTTGGGGAGAGTCACAGTAGAAGCTGGCTATGGTCGTACCTAATATAATTCCAACAGTGGGCGTCAGGGGCAGAAGGAAGGATCAGATTCATTGACATATCAATATTGAGTTCATCTTGGTCCGGTAGAGACCAACTCAAAAATTCAAAAGAGAGCAAATTTGGAGAAATTCAGATATACCTTAATTTAGCATTAATCATTAGCCAACTATAAACGTTATATTAGGCTATCAAAGTAGAACACTGGAATTTTAAATTATCTCTGAGTTGCTGTGTATCATTTTATACATGAGCTTTAATTCTGTTTTTGTATGTAATACTTCAAACTTTCAAACTACAGCAACTCTATAAATAGGAATTCCCCTAAAATGTTTTGAATTTTTAAATCCCAATTATGACAGCTAAGGAAACAAGATAACTTATCCATAGCCCAACAAGAGATGAGTAAACATATAATCAAATGCATGTGTAATATATACTAACTCACATTTTTTCAAGAAACTATTCACTGCTCTTTCCCCAACCCCAGAGCTAGATTTATTTGACTCCTTATCTTCTTTCTGAGCAATCAGAACCTCACAGTTTCACAGAATGATCTAGTATTCTGATATTTTCATAAAATTAGAAGGTAGGTGATTTTCTTTTATTTCTCCTAGAATGAAACTTGGGCAATCATATTTTTATCTCATTTCCTACAAATAATTTTCCCAAATGTCATTCAAATTTTATTCTTATAAAAGTATATATATATATACATATATACATATAAATTCTACAGAAGTATTATAAATAAAAGAATAAGGTATAATACCCAAAAGATGAAATGAACACAAAACTGAAATCAAAATTACTTCACTATTGAATATAGGCGTAAGAATCTTCTGATTTATAGATGTTGTACTTAAATGTATGTGTTAATAAAAATTTCAGGCATGACAATAGTTAATAGTAAAACAATCTTGTAGGCTACTAGTTAACAAAAGTCATATTTGTTAAAACAAAGCATTCTAACACTGTTTTAAGCTCTTTACATAACCTAATCATTTCACATTTCGAAGCCCCTAAGATGAAGACACAATTATTATTCTTTCAAATTGACTGCTGTGGTTAATATTTATTGTCAATTTGATTGGGTTTAGAATCATCCTGAAAACAGACAGCTTGTCTGAGATTTTCTAGTTCAGGCTATCTGAGCTGAGAAGATCGATAATAGATATGGGAACCATCATGAATGCGGGCAGTGCTACTTCATGGGCTTGATTCCCAAAAAAGGGAAAAAAATGAGGTGAACAGCAGAATCCATGTGATGTGACAGCTGCCTGCTTTCCTGCCTCCCTGACTTCCCTTCCACTGTGGCCTGAATCCTTCACTGTAAGCCAGAACAAGTCTTCCTTCTTCAAGTTACTTCTGTCAGGCTTACTGCCAGAGCAGCAAGAGAGCAACCAATGTGCTGACAAGGACTTTGTTGCACAGAGATTTAAAGTGGCTAATTAGTTAAGGGCAGAAGCGGTAGAGCCCAGTCTCTAACCTTGCTCTCTTTGAGTCCCAAACTCATGTTTTGGCCACTCTCATCTTCTTTCTTACATAAATTTACCTCAAGGGAGTTGAGAATGACTCAATTAGGCTCCCTTTACTCAGTCTGCAGGGAACTGATCTGTGTAATAAATGCTCAATAAATATTAATTTCAAGATTATGATAATGAGGTCATGATTAACAAGTATAATCCCTCATGGATTCCATTTTTAGATACAGTGACTTAGAAAATAAGCATAGAGATTTAAGTGTAAATATTTGGCATCATTTGGCAATCATTCTTGATGTTGTTTTTCTTGATACTGTGTACAATTGTTTTCTGTTTGTTAAGGACTTAACAACATTTATGAGAAAACTATATTAGATTCCCAGAACTCACAAGGTGGAAAAAGAAAATCAGTTCGCATAAGCTGTTTTCTGACTTACACACACACACACATGCCATGACACATTTCCCTCTGTCACACACACACACATGCAAGCACACGCATGTACACACACACAAAAAAATTAAATTTTTAAAAATGTAAAGAAAACATAACAAAAACTAAGTTGTACCCACAGAAATGGCTTAGTGTTTTGCCTCGCATGATATTGCACTGGACTAATTTTGTAATATTTCTCTTTTCATGAATGATTGTACACTTGAAAGTTAACAGGAAACAGTTACTAATTAGTTACAAGCGGTCGGTACATACATAGTATTAACATTGGTGTTGTCGCACTGTACCACTTCCATAGAACGTACATTTGCATGACTGAAATTTCCCAAGATGCCCTCCCATTCATAATTCTGTTAATCCCTGACCATACTTAAGTACTTCTGTGGATCTGCCAGATAGATATATCTAGTTGTAATTGTATGTGTTACAATACAACTTCATTAAAGGGATCTGTTCAACCCTGCCCTAATAGGACCTATTTAAACCATCACTGCAATCAGTACAATGAAGAAGCCATGACATAAAACATTTTAGAGCACCTAATTCACGTTTCTAGGAAAGGTGACCATTTTCTAGGTAGTTAAGTTTTTCTTCATCAAAAAGGTGTCCTACTTCTTTCAGTGTTCAATTTCTAGATCTTTGGTCGCATCCCATGGCTTCCTAGGAAGAGCTCTCAACTTGAGATCCATGGTCTGATTTGGCTTCTATGAGATACTCCTTCGGTTGCAGAACACTGACCTCTGATATTAAGAAGGCTTGAACTCCACCCTATTGAATGGGTGTCCTGCTTGAACCGGAACTTGCATAGTTCCCGCTGCCTCTGAGGATGCTGCTGGGCAGGCTAGACTTCTGCTCTTGGTCTTCCTCTGGCTCTGATTTCTTCTGCCTGCGCAACAGCTGCTGCTGTATTTCTGCCAGGCACTAGACACACAGTGTGCTTCCTTTGTCTATTGTTTTTTGAGTTCAAATATTGAATGTAGTTAATTTACATTCAGAAGATATGTGCAAGATATATATGTGTGCAAACTGATTATAAAAGCTGGAGATTTTACACTGTTGTGGTACACAGCATGAAAAGAGTCAATGTTGGATTTTGTTCACAAAGATCCCTTAGTCTTCTCATGGATTGTTGTTTAGACATCATTGTTTGCCCCCCCCCCTTTTTACAGTATTTCTGTGTTGAATAATTTTGTATGTTGACTACATCAATTAATGGTGCTCCATTGTTTGGTCTACAGTATTATGTGGATATTAAGGTGAAGGCATTTTATGAGTGCGATTAGTATTTTAGCATTAAAAACATTTCAGTTTGGTACACTTTCACAGTTGATATATAATATGCTTTTGATGTGATTTTTCCTGTTGATAATTGGTATTAGGGACAATTTTGGATCTACAGTGATCATTTAAATATAGTTTTCATCCCCTAATAAGGAGGATATGAACAGTTAGAAGATTTTATCAGTGAAAAAAAGCCAAGTGTACTGACATAAACTAAAGTGAAAAAGACATTGGTGGTACAATCTTACGGCATCATATTTGATCTGCTACAATGAGTATGATCCACCATCATGAATGTGTCCTATCACCAAGAATGAGATCTGCCATTGTGAATGTGATCTTTGATGTGTGATTCCCCTCTGTATGCTGTGAATACCATTGATTAATAAAGGAATGGCTTTCGACCTATAGCAGGGCAGAACTTAGCTAGGTGGGGAAAACCAAACTGAATGCTGGAAGCAAGGCGGCAGAGTCAGAGAGAAGCCATTTAGCCCCAGCAGAGATAAATGCTGAGAATTGTACTGGGTAAGCCACAGCCTCATGGTGATACACAGATTAATAGAAATGGGTTAAACTAATATGTAAGAGTTAGCCAATAAGAAGTTAGGGGTAATGGGCCAAACAGTGATTTAATTAATATAGTTTCTGTGTGGCTATTTCGGGTCTGAGATGCTGAGCAGCCGGGAACAAACAGCGGCTTATTACAACAGATCTGCTATCATGAATGTGTCCTGTCACCAAGAATATGATCTGCCATCATGTATACGATCTGCTACTGATGAGATTTTCATGTTTTTTTCTTCCTTTTAGCATGGTTGCTAGGATCTTTAACATAATTATTTCATTTAAAGTTTCTGTGGTAAAATAGTTACAAAATTTATGATTTTTAAAAAAAAACAATTAGGTATATGGCTTAGTGTCAGGGAATAGATTGATAATTTTATAGAACTGCATTTCAACAAATGGGGAGGCATTCACTACTTTCTGGGACATGGGCAGGTGTTAAGCATTATTAAAGCACTTATTAATACCTGTTAAAATCACTATCGTCACTGTGGGTGAGAATTTCATTATGCCCTTATAACACCTGATGGTCATTGTTCTACAAATAAAAGTAAAGACATTGCAAGATGGATCAAATTGTCTCCCTTGCCAGTTGGTACCTGTGGGACTCTCTGTCTGGCTGCCTTGAGCACAGACGGTCAGTCTGTTAGTTATCTGGATTACCTTAAACTGGCAGCAGTGGTCGAGGGGGTTAGCAGTTTGAGCCCTGATGAAGAAATAGAAACCTTTCCACAGTGATCATGGAAGGAAGAAAGACACTGAAAGAAGGAGAGAGAAAAAATTAGATCAAAAGCAGAAAGAGGTAAAAATCAAGGAATAGCCAGGGCTTTCTAATTCTCCTGTGATTATTTCAAGTAAAGGGGGACATTTATGAAATACTGCTTCCATGAGCAACTGACTTTCTCTTTGCAAATTTTCCTGTGCTATACACTAGCAGTGACCAGATGGCTTCCTGACATTTGGAACAAAGCAAAAGGCTTTCATCTCCTTTTAAATTAGATACATATGTATGTAATTTAATATTATATATTTAATTTAATATTAT
>LOEQ01011498.1:23531-37495 GCA_001685075.1 Bramus lutescens
ACACACACACACACACACACACACACACACACACCTCACAAACACACACACACACACACACACACACATATATATATATATATATACTAATCTCTTTATTTTGACTTAACTTACACATGAAAACATCACACAGCTGGTTTCAGAAAACCACCAAACACTTAGGTATACTCTGTACATCTGAATGAACTTAAAGACAATTCTAAAGTAATAGCTTTACATAGGGTTTTACACTTTTACTTTGTATTTATTTATTATTTACTTATTTATTCTGGTTTCTGAAAGTAATATCAAGCTCCTCCTCTAATACTTACAGAGCTGCTTGCTAGAGTGCAGATAAGTAGAAGAAGTTCTGACTTTTATGAACTCCCCTGTTCTTATAACTGAGATTCTTCTGAAAATTTCAAATCTTCAGTGGCCTCTGGTATGCACATAGGAGATACATCAGTCAGGTTCTGCCTGTGTTTGGACAAGGAGACAGGTTTCCAACAGAGTTTCTTCTCTACATTCTCCTGCAGTAACTCTCTTTCCTTTCTATGTCCTTAAAATTAAGATGATACAATTGGTCTTCTTCCTAAATTGTTAGTGCATTAGGTCTATGTGCTAAAGGTTCAGTCCTTAGCCTGTTTCAAATGGAAGTAGTGAAAACCTTTAAGATATGTGCCACAGTGGAAAATTTATGCTATTGTGTGGTATCTCATAGTATGTCATGACATACTAGTCACTCTCTCCCTATAATTTTTGAAGTCATGAATACAGTGTTTTACTCTATTGTGTGCTCCCTCTGTGAGGTACTGCTTACCATATACCACCAAAGTAACAAGGCCATGACCATGTACTGAGTGCCCTCTGTGATATCACACAATAATTTCCTCATTCTAGATGTTTCTTTATCCTGGGAATTGAATCCAAATACTTGCTATTGCTAACAATATTCTGTGAATATTTTATCACTTGTTGTTTATATGTGTTTTTCCACAAGCATTTCTCTAAAAAAATGTGTGTGCCCCATGTTTACATATGACCGCAAAACCATAAAAGAGCTCTGAATCTCTTGGAACTGTGCTTCACAAGTAGTTGTAAATCATCTGTTCTGGATTCTGGGAATTGAGATCAAGTCCTCTTGCAAGGTAGCAATTGTCTTAATCAGAATGATCTCTTATCACCCCCATAGTAGTTTCTCACTCCTATGAATAATTTCATTTTCATGAAATATAGTACATTCATTTTTCTTTTTAAGCTCTTTTCAAGAAATTTTTATCTATTGATGAAAAAATATTCTTATCCTTTTTCTTTAATGATTTGTTCTTGAATTTCATACATTAGCTATGATATGTCTTACTGTTTTGTGTGATGTGAGAAATGTAGAGACGTATTTCCATTTCTGGACAGCTGATTGTTGGAGCTTCATTTGTTGAAAAACATTCCTTCCACTAATGAATTGTTGTTGGCAAATCGCATAATCATTTCTGTGTAAGACAAGTTTTGACTGTGTATTATCCCATTCCTGTCTTTGCTTATCTTTATACAATGTCTAATCAACACAGTGCAGCTTTCCTATGGTAACTATTAGTAAGTTATGAAGTCAGTACATTCACCTTTTTATTACTTAGTAGCAAATTAGCCACGTTAGCAGTTTAAGACAATAGCTGTATTATCTCACATCTATGTAGGTTGGAGATCCAGGCATTGCCTGGCTGGGCTGTCACTCACATCTCATGGGTTTAAATGAAGATATCAGATGGGTGAATTCATATCTTGAGTTTTGGCTTTTTTCCCAAGTTCATTTAGATACCTGGAAGAATGCAGTTTCTGAATTTTGTGAGATTAAGGTCTGCATATGCTTGCCAGATTTAAACCAGGAGCCAGTCTTAGTTCATGGCTGTTACCTGCGTTCTCAGGGCAGGCCCCCTATCCCACCTTCTAAATTAACTGGGCAAATTCCTCACATTGGATTCTTCTCACACTTCAATTCTCCGTCCCTGCTGGATTTCAGATTCAAATTCAGAGTATTTCTGTATCCAGCTGCAGACTCCCCCTCTCATCTCAGTTCACTACAGGACCTGTACCTCATCCCATACATTAACCATAACCCTGCTCCAGAGTCTCAGGAACAGACACGGGAGGAGAGAGTGGTAGGGCCTTTCCTCGCCTCCTATTTTCCCCAGACAGGAAATCCTCTCCTACTCCATCCTTTGAAACTGCCTTGTCCTTCCCAGAATCTTCAAATTTACTTGAATATTTTGTAAAGAGATTGTAAATTTCTTCTTTAAAGCTTTGGTGTTACATTGAATCAGTAATTTAATTTGGGGAAAACTGAAAATTTAAGGGTATTGAATCTTCCAACTCCTGAACTTCACACATAAGCAAGAATTTTAAATGACTTTTCATATCTGTGTTCTACAATATTTGAGACTTGGCGCTCCTTTGAGTTTTTAGTTCTCGATGATTCTGTGAAATCTGTCTTTCTGTCACATGACCTTGTCAGAGGGCTGGGAACTATGTGTTTTTTTCCAGAAGTATCTTATATCATAATGGAATTACCAGCAGCAATGACGTTGTCTCTGAGTAGAAACAATTACATATTTTTCTTCAAGTCTGGATATCTTATTTACTTCATGCGACTTTTATATAGCAAGTGGAAGGGACAAAAATGAACAATTTTGCTGATTTAGAATTTAGGAGGAAAGAATTCTGCCCTCATTACTAAAAAAGCAGACTCAGATTTAGGCTATTTGTATTTATTCTTCACTTGATTGGAGCTCTCCATTGTATTGGCACTTTGAGGAGTAATTCTTGAAAAGTTGTGCATGTATACTGATTTACATCCATGTTTTCACTAGAACTTGAGGATATCATATTTTTCCTTTCTTAGATTAGTGTGTCCTTTGTTCTCTTTTGAACACTAAACTAAAGTTGTCTTCCAGTGATGAGTTGCATGTGATCTTAGTGCATAATGATTTTTCAATATAATCCTGGCTTGAATTCTCTAACACACTACCATGTATTGTTACATCTTGCTCAGGAGTTTTACTTTTAGGTCTCCAATAAATGCTGGTATACTTTTTTTTTCTTTTTAACTCAGGGCACACACATTCTAAGCATGTGTTCTTCCTCTGAGGTACATGCCCAGTCATTTTCTATTCCATTTCTATGATTCCTCGCAGGTTTTGATATTTGGCTAATGATAGTCTGGTAATACAGATTATAATTGATTCTTTCTCTATATTTTATTATAACCTGTATTTATAAACTATGAGCTAGGAAATGCAATCAACTTTAAGTTAACTAATAAACTGAAATGATTCTGGAATTTTTTTGGAAATTAAAATCCAATGTATTAGACTTGTAAAATATTTTAGAAGCTGTGCTTCTCATGGAGTTCATTTGAGATAAAATGTAAGATTTCTTACATTATGATTATAATATTGCATATGATTTTTCCTGTGTTCCTCAGATCCATAGTGATGTTCTTTTCTTTGCTGATATTGACTGAGCTTTTCACTATTGCTTTATCATACTACTGACGTATCAATTTTATTAATTAAAATGCACTTATATTAAGAACATTAAAATAATTAAATTTATTATTTCTTTGATGCTTATTTGCTTGTGTTGGTTTTCCCTCATTTATCTGAAGGTTCTGTTTTATGTGTATCTGTATACATTCCTTCCTAACACAGTGAATTATTCAAGAACTGTCCTATTCTTGAGTGTATTCTTGTCTTGGATACTATCACTTTTAACACTATGGCACTTGATTTTCTTCTGTTTGTTCTCCATCTAGTTAGCTTTATCCTTTCTAACTTTTTATATTTAACCTATTTGTGTCTTCACTGAAAAATGTCCTTTTCTTCGGGACACCAGATAGCTGTGCCTTACATGTTCATGTTTTCAGACACAGTTAGTTTCTAAACAGTTCTCTGAATAATTACATTGTATGGTCACAAAACACTGCTACCTAATGAAGCTATCTATACATTTATGTAGGTTTGACAGTCTCATTTTTTCTATGATTCCATACACTTTTATTTACTGTTCTTTTCTTATAATGTAAAGTTGGCCTAATTATTAAGAACTTTTATATATTTATTAATTTATTTTGCCTACTATGGGCAGGATATAGCAGGTGTGTCATGGTACATGTGTGGTGGTCCAAGGACAACATGAGAAAGATGGTTCTCTTCTTCTAGCATGTGGGCCATGGGGCTGAATTAGGGACATCAAGCATGGCAGCAAACGCCTTTGCCCACAGAGCCGTCTCTCAGCCAATTTAATTTTATCTTTAATTTAGTATATTTCAGTTGTGCCCACTGTGTTACTCTTAATTTTTTTGTAAGAATTGGATGTGCAAACATTTTACCAGTCCCTTCACAGCTAGACTTACCTTTTCAGGTAAAATGCAACACATTCTCAACACTATAGTTCTGGGCTTTCAATCCATTTTGTTATTATCACCACATTGTTTTCATTTCTCTTCAGTACGAACTGCATTTCTTTCCTTTTCCTACCATTTCTGGCCTCATCCTGAGAAGCGATTTTCATGTGGACCATTGTTTTCCACATTGAATAGTTTGTTTATTTATTTCTGCTCTGAGAATCACGAGTTTTTTATTGAGCTATTATTTTGTAGTTCATCTTCTGATTCAATTTATACTTCTTTAATCTTTATATCTCTATTTGTAAAACTGTATAATTTTCACTAATATAGTCCCATTTCCCTGGCTATTTCTAACACTTCAAGGGTTCCGTTCAGGCCACAGAATCATTTTTTATAAGTCATACCCTTTAGTTCTAGACTTTTATTTTGTTTCTATTTTTCCTGCTATAATTCCTTTACATAAATCAGGTGCCATTTTCTCTATGACTTTGTGAACATACATTATAGTCACATTATATTCTGAGTTAAATATAATACACAGGTTTAATCAGAATAGTTTTTATTGCCTCCTTTCAAGAAGAAACAAGCAATTTTTGTTCTTTTTTATTTTCATGTCTGATGATTTTAATTGTGTTCTGGATATTATTAATGAATCAGTTTAAAATCTCTTGATTACCTCTGAAGAGTTCCTTGTGTTTGACGGTATTGGTTTCCAACTCCTCAGCCTGCTTTTTCCTCATGTCTACATCCATCTGTGGCTATGTTCATCATTGTGTGTTTCTACAGATACCCTCCCCCATAATGCCCAGGTCTTTATAACAAAACAATTTTATTATTTGTGCAGATTTTACATACATAGTTGAGATTCAAAGCTTATCCGTTCTCATTTCTTTTCTTTCTAAAGTTCTTCATAACTTTCTTGTTTTATTCTTAAACTAATGTAACAAAGACTCAGGTTTCCAAATGGGATTTTTATTCATATTTCATTGTGTTCATCTTTCTCTCACTTCTCCCATCTCTCCAGCCTTCTTTAGCTTGATGCTTCCTTTAGACCTAGAATGGCCTGTTTCTGCTTTGTTCTGCTGTTGTCTACATCCTTCCCTAGCCCTTGTTATTTCTGGTCTTCAGAGCCCTTCTCTAGTGTCTTCACCTTCATCCTCATTTGTTCTTAGCTGGGCACACGGATTTAACAGTTACAGACTAGGACCTTCTATAAAACAGAATTTATAGTATTTTTTATTGTGGTGTTACCTTGCTTAATATACTGTTTTCCAGTTCCATCTATTTTCTTGAATATTTTATTTCATTATTCTTCATGACTGAATACAATTCCATATTATCTATGGACCACATTTCATTTTTTATGCAACGATGGATGGCCAGGTTCCTTTCCTGGGTATTGTGAAAAGAGTGCCAATCGTGCCACTGATGTGCAAGTGTCCCTGTGGTAGATGGACAGGCCTTTTTGTGTGCACATATGCCCAGGAATAGTACAACTGAATCGTATGAATATCTGTTTTAACTTTTTAGATGCCTGTACGCAGATTTTCAGAGTGTCTCCACCAGCTTTAACCCCACTAACAGGTGCTGAGGGCTGCTTGTTCTCCACATTCTTGCCATTATTTATTGTTTTTCATGATGTCACATGCTCCATTCTGGATGGGATTGATAGAATCTCACAGTAGCTTTAATTTTAATTTCTGATAGTTTAAGGCCGTGAATACTGATCACCTCTCAACAGAGGAATAACATCCAGGTTTTACATTTACCAGTTCCATATAATAACATTTTAAAAATCTTCTCAGATTCCATAATAATTGGCAGTATTGGTTTAATTTACTTAAACATAACTTGAAGAAGGAAATTAAATTAGGTACTTTAAAATGTTATTTCCCAATAGGACTTCAGTGAGTAATTATTTTAATTTTGATTTACTTGGTAGTTAAAAGAGCACAAGTTTTGCTGAAGCCAGAAAGGTAGCTATACATGGAGCAGCCCTGTTTGTAGCTCAAGTGTATTTGCTTAAAGATCCCTATAGCTTCCACTCTCGAGTGAAGGGCCAAGCTTGCAAAATATTCCATAGTTCCAATTTGGCAGAAGCTATATACACTTTTTTGTTAAAACATTCATAAAGTCTGTTATGAAAAAGTGTGATGTCTGTGTCTTCTAGAATCTGGGATACACACTCCAAAATCTGAATAGAAACTGAATATCTTAAGAAACCAGGGCACTACTTAGACATTCCAGCAAAAAGTCACCCAGCCAGCATTCATGTGGTACCCAGAAAATGCTGGAGACTGGTAGTAAAGAATCGGATTAGATGTACCGCCCACCCCACAATCTGCCATTGCAGTAGACATGTAAATAGCTGATTGACAATTACTATAATGCATGTGAGCTTGAAGTGCTAGTTGTGGCTGTCNGTTCAGGCCACAGAATCATTTTTTATAAGTCATACCCTTTAGTTCTAGACTTTTATTTTGTTTCTATTTTTCCTGCTATAATTCCTTTACATAAATCAGGTGCCATTTTCTCTATGACTTTGTGAACATACATTATAGTCACATTATATTCTGAGTTAAATATAATACACAGGTTTAATCAGAATAGTTTTTATTGCCTCCTTTCAAGAAGAAACAAGCAATTTTTGTTCTTTTTTATTTTCATGTCTGATGATTTTAATTGTGTTCTGGATATTATTAATGAATCAGTTTAAAATCTCTTGATTACCTCTGAAGAGTTCCTTGTGTTTGACGGTATTGGTTTCCAACTCCTCAGCCTGCTTTTTCCTCATGTCTACATCCATCTGTGGCTATGTTCATCATTGTGTGTTTCTACAGATACCCTCCCCCATAATGCCCAGGTCTTTATAACAAAACAATTTTATTATTTGTGCAGATTTTACATACATAGTTGAGATTCAAAGCTTATCCGTTCTCATTTCTTTTCTTTCTAAAGTTCTTCATAACTTTCTTGTTTTATTCTTAAACTAATGTAACAAAGACTCAGGTTTCCAAATGGGATTTTTATTCATATTTCATTGTGTTCATCTTTCTCTCACTTCTCCCATCTCTCCAGCCTTCTTTAGCTTGATGCTTCCTTTAGACCTAGAATGGCCTGTTTCTGCTTTGTTCTGCTGTTGTCTACATCCTTCCCTAGCCCTTGTTATTTCTGGTCTTCAGAGCCCTTCTCTAGTGTCTTCACCTTCATCCTCATTTGTTCTTAGCTGGGCACACGGATTTAACAGTTACAGACTAGGACCTTCTATAAAACAGAATTTATAGTATTTTTTATTGTGGTGTTACCTTGCTTAATATACTGTTTTCCAGTTCCATCTATTTTCTTGAATATTTTATTTCATTATTCTTCATGACTGAATACAATTCCATATTATCTATGGACCACATTTCATTTTTTATGCAACGATGGATGGCCAGGTTCCTTTCCTGGGTATTGTGAAAAGAGTGCCAATCGTGCCACTGATGTGCAAGTGTCCCTGTGGTAGATGGACAGGCCTTTTTGTGTGCACATATGCCCAGGAATAGTACAACTGAATCGTATGAATATCTGTTTTAACTTTTTAGATGCCTGTACGCAGATTTTCAGAGTGTCTCCACCAGCTTTAACCCCACTAACAGGTGCTGAGGGCTGCTTGTTCTCCACATTCTTGCCATTATTTATTGTTTTTCATGATGTCACATGCTCCATTCTGGATGGGATTGATAGAATCTCACAGTAGCTTTAATTTTAATTTCTGATAGTTTAAGGCCGTGAATACTGATCACCTCTCAACAGAGGAATAACATCCAGGTTTTACATTTACCAGTTCCATATAATAACATTTTAAAAATCTTCTCAGATTCCATAATAATTGGCAGTATTGGTTTAATTTACTTAAACATAACTTGAAGAAGGAAATTAAATTAGGTACTTTAAAATGTTATTTCCCAATAGGACTTCAGTGAGTAATTATTTTAATTTTGATTTACTTGGTAGTTAAAAGAGCACAAGTTTTGCTGAAGCCAGAAAGGTAGCTATACATGGAGCAGCCCTGTTTGTAGCTCAAGTGTATTTGCTTAAAGATCCCTATAGCTTCCACTCTCGAGTGAAGGGCCAAGCTTGCAAAATATTCCATAGTTCCAATTTGGCAGAAGCTATATACACTTTTTTGTTAAAACATTCATAAAGTCTGTTATGAAAAAGTGTGATGTCTGTGTCTTCTAGAATCTGGGATACACACTCCAAAATCTGAATAGAAACTGAATATCTTAAGAAACCAGGGCACTACTTAGACATTCCAGCAAAAAGTCACCCAGCCAGCATTCATGTGGTACCCAGAAAATGCTGGAGACTGGTAGTAAAGAATCGGATTAGATGTACCGCCCACCCCACAATCTGCCATTGCAGTAGACATGTAAATAGCTGATTGACAATTACTATAATGCATGTGAGCTTGAAGTGCTAGTTGTGGCTGTCTGAGAACAGAGAATAGAAACAATCTAGATTGTGGTGCTAATAAGGATTTAGAGTGATATCTACACTGCATTGAAAGTAAGCATGAGATATTGCCAGGTAATAAGACGTGCAGCAAGTATTTTAGACTGATCAAGGATCCCCTGAGGTTTAGCGTATGAATAGAGAGGCCTGTTTGGAGGAACGGAGGAAGTCTTGGTAGTGACAGAGCTAGGAGGGAGAACGATGATAGGAAACACATTGGAGAGTCTCACTGGAGAGTTTCAAGGACTTCTCTTTCTCTGCAGAGATGTTTAAACTTTTCTTAAAGAGTCTGAGAATTTATCAATGCGACTTGATCAAATTTGGCTTCTATAGGCATCATCTTGATTAATGAATTAGACACAGGTTGGAAACTGAAAGTACTTCAGAGAAAAGGTTTGGTTTATGAATTATATCCATGGCCTAGCAAGCAACACTGGAGGTTGGATTAGAAAGGGTCATGTTGGGACCAGAATTACACCCTTGCCCCAAATAGATGAAGATAACACTTCGAATCTTAGACTAATAGAAAGTAAAAAGGAGGGACAACTGTATTTACATAATATACATTGGGATGATATCTTTAATGGTGTAGCCTGACCTAAGCTTTAAAGTTAAAGTCTTAACGTGTGACAATTAGTCTCCTCTGTCTCCTTCATCTATAGACATCACTTTTTGAAAATGCCTTGGAGCTTATCTGTGTTCTCATTTGATCTTAATCCAGTGATCTGGAAAACATCTGTGTACACGTACATGTATATGTAAAACAGTCAAACCCAAAGAATGTGATTTTGAGCCCTCATTTAATCTCTTACTTGCTTAGGATTCGGGGTNAAAAAAAAGAGCTGCCCCATAAATGGTAGGAAAACATAGAAATATCAAAATGAAGAAAGCCTTTTACCAGCCTGCAGATTTGACTTAATGAAATGAGAGGGAATTGGGGAAGAGCCAGGGAGATGTAGCCGCAGCCTTGCCAAAGCTAACCAGTCCATGGATCAACAGATGGCTGTAATTTATTGAGCGTGAGTCCCCTTTCCCAAAGGAAAGGGGTCATGCTCGATGTTATCAAAACTGATTCCAGTTTTAAAAGTTCTCCAAGGCTTTCCTGAATAGAAGAGTATAATGGCGTCTCTGCTTCTCTAAAGGTGAGAAGAGAGGGACATGTTTTTGGTATCCACAGTACAAAAATCAACATTGCATGAAACCTATTTATACTTGTATACAGAATGATAAAAAAGACACATTTTTGTAGCTGAACCTGTGCTACCCATATTCCTGTTAGTATGCATTGACTCATCCACTTTTTTGACATTCTTTTAGAACTATTTATCAAGGTAATTACAAGTACTTAATTTTAAGTATTAAAAATTCCTGTGTTCTTGACTTTGAACATTAACAGACGTAAGCACAGAGGCTTATATAAATTAGAAACATATGTCTAATGATATCATAATGTAGATGGAAAAACACTCATTAAGTGTTACAAATAGCAATGACCTCTTGTTTAACTTTTTGAAGGGGAATCTACAGTATAATATAATATAGAATAATATGCTTGTGTAATTTTGTTTTCAAGTATGGAAATCTTTTCCCTATGTTCATGTCCAAAGGCACAGGTTAAATTAGATGGAAATAAATAGCTGTAACACAAATAATTTTCAATCATTTACATGAAAATAGGAAGACAATCATTAGATATTCACCAGCGGTAAATAAAAATACCAGCCTTTTATAGGTGCCTGAATGACATTAGGCTCTCAAATGAGCAAGTGTGATTTTGAGCCCAAGTTCAGATCCTTGCCAGATGAGGCCACCTTAGTGAAAATGTTTAGGTTTTCAGGTTTCAATTGGCTTTCAAAGGATTGCCATATCTCTTGCTAATTTTTTGGATAAAGATGTATACAACATGAAAGAAAAATGCTTTATTTTGCAAAATTATTGCAACAAAATGATAAACTACTCAAACAGGCTTAAAAACTAAGCAAAAGTCATAATACGAGTCTAAAATATTCAGATGGATATAAGTACACAATCAGCACAGCTAAGAATCTCCCTCTGGTTTCATTTTTCCATTTCTTCCTGTTTTGCTGCTGTTGTCTGTCAGTCTCCCACTACAATCAGCTGCTCTCCATCTACAGTATTGTAGTAGCTAATGATGCTAATGAACAGAAAATTGCATTTTCCACAATAATTTCAGTAGTTTTTCTTGGAACTACTTTTATGTCTGAATTAATGCCAGGTTGGTATTGATTCATGCTGTTGGCTTGACTAGAAAGAAAACTGAACAACAAAAGCAACAAAAATACCGTGCTCTAAGAGGCATAGTGAGTATTGGTCGTTTCTTGGTGTTGAAGAAGTTCCTTGTAGCTGGCAATACGCTTTATCAAGGAGTTCAGGTGTTATTCTTGACTGCCATTACTGACCGTACAAGATTAGGCATCCCATGAGTAGGGAGTTTCCTCAAGACAACTGTGGGGTGTGAAGTGGAACCAGTATTACACCAATCTTCAGAGGACAGGAATGCCTCTGAAGAGCCAAGTTGGCTGACAGAGCTTCACACAGCATTGTTGAATTTGTCATTTTATGGTCTAATTTGTCACATCATTCAAGCTTCTTCTCTCCCTCTTTGCTGGACCTTCTGTTCAGAGGAGTTTACTAATCTGATAACCTACTCAGTCATCCCTGGCTTCCTTCTTCTGAAAATTCCAATTATCTAATCAAATACCTTTATGTTGTGAGCAGCTTCAGAATGCCTGGATTCACACTGGTGGCTACACAGTGGAAAAGGTGTGGTTCTATTTCACATTCACATATTTTCTGAAAGGGAAAAAGAAGACAATTGACATACTGGGTTTTGTTTTGTGTAAAAATTATTAATTAAAAATGCACTACTCATGAGAACATATTTAAAATTTTCATTTTAGCATTTCTATGATCCTTGTTTGCTTATGTTCATCTCCCCTCAATTAGATCAAGGGGTCTCATTACTGAATTCTATCAAAATTTCAAGGAAGACTACATATCCGTTCTTCTTAATTTATTCCATTCCAACATAAAGGGAAGGAAAACTACCAAATTCATGCCTTAATGTGTGTCCTACTCTGAATCCAAAACCAGGTAAAAATACAATAGCAACAGAAGTAGGAAAAATTTGATGAACATATACACACAAATTGTCAACAGAAATACTTACATGCCAAATTCACTAGCACAAAATAGATTGTAATAGCCAGAACCTGGAAACAACCCAGATGCCCCTCAATAGAAGAATGGATAAAGAAGGTGTGGGATATATATGCATTAGAGTACTACTCAGCGGTAAAAACAATGACATCTTGAAAGGTCTCACATTGGGGCCTACTGCACATCAATTAGGCTAGAATGGCTGGACTTTGAGCCCCAGGGATGTGTCTATCTCTGCCTCCAGAGCACTGACATTGCATGTATATGTCCATGCTGTTCTTTCTATCTGGATGCTGGGGATCAAACTCTGGTTCCTATGCTTACAAGGCAAGCACTTCACCAATGGAATCATCTACTCAGCATCGAAGGGCTATTTTCAGAACACTATTTTGATGTTTCTGAATGAAATATAATTATTGTAAATTCACTTTAATGTGTGTTTGCATGCTTCTGTGATGTGGGTCTATCAATTGAGAGGTGCGTGCGTGTGTACAAGTCAGAGGTCAACCATGGCTGGTAGCCTTTTCCTTCCACCTTGTTTTGAAGAATTTCTCTTTCTTGTTTTGTTTTGCTTTGCTTTGCTTTGCTTTGCTTTGCTTTGCTGTGGAGTATACCAGGCTGCTGGCCCACAAACATCTTCAGATCCTTCGGTTTCCATCTGCCATCTTTCTGTAGGTACATTGATATTACATAAACATGTTACTCTGTACATCTTTCTGTGATTTTCCGTGATCCAAACTAGGTTCTCACACTTGTATGGTAAGAGTTTTAACCAGTAAACAATCTCTGCCAATTCCCAATAGTCTTCACTAATGAGTTTAAATGGAAAGCTTATATTGTTATGTCAATACTATATTAATATGCATCATATTTTAAAATTAATAATAAGTCTCCAGTGGAAAATCATGGAAACATTTCCATAAATGCCAAATGAAAAAATACGATAAACAACTTTCAAGACTACTTCAGCAGTGAGATCTAATGAGAAAATTGAGAGGTGAAAATATTGGAACAAAAATGGTAGTATATTTATTTGCTGTTAGCTCATATTATGACCATTATTCCGAATAAACACAGAAAACACTGAAAAACAGTGAATTGGTGAGATGATTTAGTAAGTTATATAATTAATTATCAGTATGAAAAACCAACAGCTAGTGCATTCAGATGTAATTGTTACTAGAATGTATAATAAAAAACTAACATGCATTCCAAAAATCATTAATCACATAAAGCCTAGGATTAACTGTAGGCAGAAAGTCAAAACCCATACAGAATTTTGTACTGCTTTCTGGGTAGGTAGAAAGAAGAGTTAAGCAAAGGAACATACCTATGTGGCTGTTTTAAAGGTGTACAATGTAGCTTAACTGAGATAAAAATGGCAAAGAAGTTGAGGAGCTTTCTTGTGCTGGGTCAAATCAGTGAGAGAAGATGTCTTAAAATATAACACTTCAACTGAGACGTGAAAACTCAGAGTTTCCCTTGGCTGGAAGTTAAAAGTAGGAGTTTCAGAACTAGAAAGTACTATATTATATCACATTGGCTGCTCTGCGACTAGTGATTGACTGGGCACAGAGGAGCCAGTCACAGGAAGGAAACTGTGGGAACAAAGAATTTTGTATTCACCTCTGTACGGAAACAGCGCCAGTGACACCTGCATTGAAAACATAGTGTTGTTGACTCTCCGTGACTTTGGATAATTCTTAGGTGGAGACAAATAATAGAACTCCAAGTATAGAGAATACTCCAAATTCTCAGAAGTGGTGTAACTCAAGGCATGCACATCATCATACACTTATTTTTGATAAATCCCCCATGTAATTAGAAATGATGTATATAGCCAAAGGGTGACATCAGTATCTAAATATATAATTAATATTGTCCATGTCACAACTGCTTTCCTGTGAAG
>LOEQ01011499.1:35298-57871 GCA_001685075.1 Bramus lutescens
CCCTCAAAACTCTTTCATTGAAGGATTGCTACCCTCTTTCTAGGGGTCACACAGCTGTCTCAGTACTGCAGAGGAAACATGATGTCTGTGTGCAAATAAGACCAACATTTAGAATAAAAGATGGACTTAATGCTGGAGCCGAAATTGGAGTGTGAGATACTCTTGTCTAATACCTTGTGTTATAGGGCAAGGAACAAATGAGCCCTGCTGATACCTGTTAGGATGAGGGGGAGAGAAGCCGGTGGCTAACGAGGCCTTCCCACATTGCCAGATTAACAGCACAGGTCACTCTCTGGCTCCAAAGGAAAACATGTAATATATTGAGGGACACCAGTGGTCATGGCACAAAAAGAAAGGTTTAGTGTCTTTAAGGGTGGTTCACCAGGTCAGTGTCTTCTAATAGGATCCAAGATGAATCCTACTAAAATCTGGGCAGAAATTGTCCAATCAAGCCCAATGTTCAACAAATGGTGCTGGGACAACTGGATACCCACGTGCAAAAGAGAGAGCCTAGACCTGTTCCTCATACTGCTTATTTATTAAAAAACAAACAAGCAAAAAAAAAACTACTCAAAGTAAATCCTAAGTACTTAGATTCTTGAAGGCAAAGGTATAAATTTCTTTATGACTTTTGTTTAGGCAGTAGTTTCTTAACTATCACATCCACGAAATGAGAAACAAAGATCAATTAGAGGTCATAAAATTAAAGCATTCTTGAAATGAAAGGTCACTATCGATTAAGTAAAACAAGACAATTTAAAGTAGGCAAGGGACTAAGTACATATTTCTCCAATGCAGAAGTGGCCAATAGGAACACAGAAGGAGATAAGATGCTAACGTTCATTAATTATTAGGGAAGTGTGAATCGAAATCACAATGAGAGGCTGTNGAAAGGTTTAGTGTCTTTAAGGGTGGTTCACCAGGTCAGTGTCTTCTAATAGGATCCAAGATGAATCCTACTAAAATCTGGGCAGAAATTGTCCAATCAAGCCCAATGTTCAACAAATGGTGCTGGGACAACTGGATACCCACGTGCAAAAGAGAGAGCCTAGACCTGTTCCTCATACTGCTTATTTATTAAAAAACAAACAAGCAAAAAAAAAACTACTCAAAGTAAATCCTAAGTACTTAGATTCTTGAAGGCAAAGGTATAAATTTCTTTATGACTTTTGTTTAGGCAGTAGTTTCTTAACTATCACATCCACGAAATGAGAAACAAAGATCAATTAGAGGTCATAAAATTAAAGCATTCTTGAAATGAAAGGTCACTATCGATTAAGTAAAACAAGACAATTTAAAGTAGGCAAGGGACTAAGTACATATTTCTCCAATGCAGAAGTGGCCAATAGGAACACAGAAGGAGATAAGATGCTAACGTTCATTAATTATTAGGGAAGTGTGAATCGAAATCACAATGAGAGGCTGTTTTATATTCCCTGTTATGATTTTTTTTACATATTTCACTTTTTCTTTGTTTTTATTGAGCTATATATTTTTCTGCGCTCCCCTCTCTACTTCTCCCCTCCCCTTCCACCCTCTCCTATGGTCATCAGGCTCCCAATTTGCTAAGGAGATCTTGTCTTTTTCTATTTGCCATGTAGATTAGATCCATGTACGTATCTCTTAGGGTCCTCTTTCTTCTCTAGGTTNTTATGCTGGTTGTAATTCTTATTTTTATACCTGATATTTGTTCTTATTGTATATGATTATGTATTAGGCTTAAAACTCTCTTATTATTTAAATAAAGGGGGAAATCCTACAGACAGTAGCCTTTAAGTTACCCACCCACTTTGGTGTGGCCTCTTATACTATAAATGCCCATGTAAAGCACAGGTCCAGCCTTTCTTCCGGTTGTGTGATTCGGTTCCTGTTCCCTGTTTGTGCAGAGGATTGTGTTCTGTGAGTCTACCCCTAAATAAATAACCCTTTATTATACTCAATTTTGAGCTGGTGTCGGATCTCTTTTTAGCATCCTTCTTCAGTAACCCATACCAAGGACCAGAAATTTTATTTAACAATACATTTTTTTCATCCAGGCAGGATACTTCCCTTCACAATCCAGTTTTCCCATTCTACTTTTAAAAATATAGATCTTTATTAATTTTGAAAATTTCCTGCATGTTTTTGATCATATTTGCCCTTCTCTGTTTTCTCCAAAATCTACCCCTGTGATCCATACCCACCTGACTATATATCCAAACTTTATTTTTAATATCTTTTGATTCACTTACACAACAATAGATTTCTATATGGCTTTTTCATATATCTTTAGTTTCAGTTAACCCTCCAAGCCTGTCTTCACATCTCCAATCAACTTATTCCCATATCTACTTAAGCCTTTCTCTCGCCTTATGTGGAAGAATTGGCCCTTTCTTTCTATTGGCAGAGGGATATTTCTTCAGTATTATACTTAGTATTCAGTGATAATGGTGTGCTTTGTATATATTGTGTTATAAATCCTACTGTTTCAAGGAACAACTATTCCAGGTTTTCAATGTTTGCTTTGAGTCCGAGCAGTCCTGGTTTTCCTGATAATTATCTACTCAGCTCACCCAGCTCTCTTCCAGCTGCCTTAAATCACAACCAATCACAAGACTTGTACAAAAAGGGTGCTTATATTTGCTCCCTCAACCAAATGCACACTTTTTAGTACCATTTTTTAAGGTGCTAATAACCAGTTGAAGATGACAAGAGATATAAAATGTTGGGTCACAACTCAAATTTCCCATGGGTAAAATACTGACTTTCTGAAATAAGTTACCTCTCTTCAGACATTTGGCATGTCTGAATCATTATGAGTTATAAACAAGGAAGGTTCAATATATACTTATTCATGAGATTATTTCCCAAAGATTTCATAGCTGGTTTAAATCGGTGCTCATAGCTGATGACAATGTAATATCTTGACTTTTCATTGGTATATTACAGACATTTAATATGGACATTTGCGTTTCTTCTGTTTTTCTTTTTTACTGAAGTAAAGTGGTAAGAAGGGAACAGTGCAGAACAAGGGTTCAATCTGTAACTGACTGAACCATCGATTGAGAGAGCTCACTCCCTGTAGGCCAGTGAGACATTTCAGTGTCTTCATTAAAGGCAATGGGTTAGTTATTAAAACATTCCATCTTGTGTTCATTTTCCCTTCATTCTCCAAGAAAGAATGTTTCATCTCTCTGGCATTTTATTTTCGACATTTATCCCCTTCTCTGTAGCACTTCCAATTTCTCTTACTCTGCAGCTGCCTCCTCTTTACTGGATTCAGGCGTCTTCTCTTGAGAAGAAATCTTCACTGGAGCAGCATCTCTGCCTTCAGTGACATTGCTAGCGTTTTTAAGCACTGACTTTTAAATGGTTTCATTCATTCATCGTCAATCATTTAATATATTAAAGGTTTTCGGCTGTTTCTGTGATTATGGCTTTTTAATGTTTATACAATGTGATACTTTATTTTGAATTTCAGAGATATCTGCTGTGCTGTATTACTTATTAAACTTTTTATTATTAAACAAAAGCCTCTGTAACGAATACAGTTTCCCACTGCCTTCTTAAGAAAGATTGGTCTGAGCCCCTGTGTCTCAGTCTTCTTGTATTTTCCTTATCTCTCCTACCGTATAGTTTTTATTCCTTTCTCATACTGAAACATTCTCTTAAAACCCCACCAGTGATCTCTAGTCACTCCACTCGTGAGTTTTTCCTATCCCTGCTCCACAGCAAGTTTAAGACTCTTCATAATATCACCACCCCTTTACCCATTTAAAAAAAAAAAAGTTCTTTCTGCTCAAGCGTATGGGGCTGGGATGAGTCAAAATTCCTCAGCTTCAACTCAAGGCTGAGAAGCAAGGAATCTAAAACCAGCTAGCAGTCTTAGTTTCTGGTGTCATCATTTAAGGGCAGTGAGGAGAAAGTGTTAACGTGTTCGTAGGTCTTGCACCAAGCAGTATGTAACTAGGATCCCCCTTGGTCAGTGGTTTCCTGTCTCTCTCCACTTCCTAGTTTCCTAAACGTCTGTGATAAGATGCCAAAAAGGTTTTGGTAACCACAGAGGAACGTTTTACAAAAGGAACGGCATATATTAGCAAGGGTAAGTATGTCTGCTATATAGGTACCATGCTGGACACTCACACCTCAAGTTGACTCTTATGGAGGGCCTATACTGTGTCCCCCTGACTCTAGCCAGCTATCTACTGCAGCCAGATGGGGCAGCGTGAGGCTTAAAGGGATGAAGATGGCAGATAAAGCCAATGCTTTCCCAACACCCACCCTAGCTTGATATGAGCCAAAGTGAAGTTTTATAGGAAAATCATGTTCAATCAGTTTATGTTCAAGCAGTGGTAATTCCTCTACCTCTGGGGTTGGCAATGTTGAGACCTAGTGATATCTTGTATTGTTACATATCACACAGGGGGTGTTGCTCATGGCTAGAAAGCAGAGATGCTGGCAAACGTCTTTACAAATGCACTTCAAAATGAACAAAATTTTAATTTATCTGGTCTAAAATGGCCATAGTGCCAATGTTGAGCTTTGTGCTCTGTACTGTCTGTGAAGTGGGGTTTAAGCAAGAATGGTTTGTTTCTAAAATACAGTGAGCCAACAGATTCTTTCCCGACACAGAGCACATTCCTAGGGACTTCCATTATATATGAAGCAGGAGGCACAGAAGGTCCGCACAGCTCACTCTTATTCCTATCTCCTTCATGAGGACGCCTTTGACATATGACTGCTGGTCCAGTCAGGCCTATTTACTGGCCCATATTCATTTTAGCATCATCTGCTTTGAGCATATGAGCTACCCATATTCATTTGTAGGTGAGTGAAGGTGTGATTTAGAGTAAAATCACTTTGCCACACACAGGTCAGTTAGAGAAAACCCAGGGCAAGAAATAGAAGCCAGTTGTTCCCATGGCAACAGTGATGGGATTACTAGAGTGGACAGCAGTGAAGGTAGGGGTTATCTGATGTGTAAGTAACTTAGACTCTGAGATGTGAGATGAAAACAAGAAGAGAGGGATGATAAGATCAGCTGGGTCCTTTAAGAACAACCAAGTGGGCCAGCATCTCCTTAAAGCAAAGCATAGCGAGGATTCTCCATGGTAATGATGTTAGCCAGGTGAGTTGAGTCTTCATCAGACTCTGTCCTAGCATGTGCTCTTTTTATTATTCCCGCCAGACCTTTAGTAACCCATTGCCCCTGTCTTCTACAGCCTCTAACCTACCAGACTTCTCCTCTTCACCCAGTGCTCCTTTTCCTAACCTCCTCCCATCAAAAAATGGAGGATTTTTAATATTTTGACTAGAGAGGTATAACTGATATTTTCTGTTGTTATCAATGATGCATTGTCTCTTTCTAACACTAGATTTCACTAAAAAGATGTATTTTTATAATTACAGAGTTATTATTTTAAGAAATATTAGCTGTTTTGCATTTTCTCTACCTTATTTTAGGGAAAAGACAACTAAAATCTAGAGAGGGAAAATTTTCCTCCCTGTTGAAAACAGAACCCACAAAATGTGTTTTTTGTCCTCTCTTTTGATATTATTTATTTTCTGGAATGGATTATCTATCTATATCTGTATTCTCAGCCACCATTTACAAATTTTAAAATAGAAACTATAAGCACTCAATTCCAGTAGTAACTTCTATTACAAGTTCCTATATAGCATTTTCAAAAAAACCATGAAATTCTGGGCAAATATTCACATATAATTATTGCCCCATATCCTGCAGACCAGTAGCCCACCCAATCCCCCTTGTGGCCACCACAGCTTCTATTTCTCAAGACCAGACATGACAAACCCACTTGTGCTGTTGAGAAAACATTTGGTGACTCAGAGAGACACAAATTGTTCCATGAACCTTTCATCCTCATTACCAGGTACTGTGCCAGCATCCAGTGCTGACAATTCTGATTTAGCACTGGACTGAGTGGATATAATGAGACTCTTAAATTCAAACACCAAGAAAAAAAAAGAAACCGTATTGAATTAATATTTATAGTTTCCTAATCAAACCTGCTGTCTGCTTTTCTATGAACTCTCCAGGTAGTGTCTAAGAGGAAAGGGTAGCCAAAGACTCTCATTGATTCTACTTTCTACATTAGGCTAAGCCCAGTCAGAGTTGTAGGTATGAAATGCAAATTGGCTCATTGTGGCTTCGCTATTTACAAGGACGGGTATTCAAACAAATCAGGGATACATTTCTCTTGGCTTCCAAAGAGGCCTTTAAATAGTGACTCTAGCCCTCCTAAGGTTTTGTCTGGGTTGCCTGTAAGTGGGCAATTTTCACAAGTTTGCCTTGGCACCCATGGCATGCGCTTTTATTGAAAGTCACAGTTGTTTTATGGGCACCAGAGTTTGCCAAAGGATCTCAGCAGGGGCCTCCCAGCCACTTCCCTGAGAGCTATGTGCACCCAAAACATGACTAGTGGGGTAAAGAGCATCCTGTCCCCTGGTGTGGGGCTCTCCTGCCACCCGCCACTCTATCACACGTTCAGCTTAGGAGCACATGTTGTGTATGTAAGTAGCATTTCTGAGGTCAAACATGTTTCAATATTGAAGGGTCTTATGATTTTTTTCTCTGTAAATATGATAGTGTCTCTGAGTCTCCCATCTAGTCAGGAAGGCAACTGTTGGTGTCATGCCACACTGGTAAGGCTACAACGAGGTAGGTTTATTAACAACACATATTTTCCAGAGACAAAACAAAATGGAACCCAAGGATGATTTTCAAAATGCCCTTGACTAGCCCGTAGGACTGATTACTAGGTGTGCTCTAAGTAAACCTGAAGATGTGATTAAAGGTCATCAGGTCATCTAAATGGACTTAAGTTGGGATTTAGAAGCAGATTGGCCAAAGATTAGGTTATGCATTTCCCCCTTGCTTTATTATTTTCACCCCATTTGCCATTATGTTTTATTACTTTATATGATTGGAAAACTTGTCACAATTTTACTTTATGAAACCCTTAAGGCATGGTTTATTAATGGCTTAACTATGAAACACTGCAATTCTCATTTAAAAAGTTAGTCTAAGCTCCCCTGGGGCAGTTATTTCATATTTTAAAGCAAGCTTCTTAGTAAACATTTGCCATAAATCCTTAGAACTAATCGTGGCAAAAGAAAAAAAATGTACATGAGAATAAATTTTATTAGCCATTCTGGTAGAGAAAAAAAAAGATCTCATACCAACTAGAACTACAAAGAAACCTGTTATTTTACAATCTTCACCTTCTGTTGAATTCTGCCAGTATCAACGTTTGTGCTTTGAATTCCCCCAGGTCAGACGGCGCTCTTAAACCTCAAGATTATAAAAACGAGGAACCTTCCCAAAACCACAAGGGTAAAGTCTCAACCTTCTCTTGAAAATATTGCTTCTGAAGCCAGGTTTCATTCCCTGGGCACCAAGAAAGCCACAGAGTCACACCAGACAAGAGTCAAGTGCAGGGAGTATGACGTGTGATACCACTCTGTCCATGGAAAAATACCACATCAGACTCTGGAAACAACTTGCCCAACAGCCTCTCCATCTTGTGTACTCCTTCCTGTTTCCACTGAAGAGGCCAAGAAAGATTACTTTGCCATCTTCTCTTTCACCTTAGGATAGACCTGTGTCTGGTATTTAACTAAAGTCCACAGGAAAACATAAATATTGTAGAACATTCTAATTTTACTGGGTCAAGGGACTACCTGGGAATTTATTAAGATGCAAAATAGGAATAGCTAATTGGGGTCAGCCCTGGAACATTGCATGTTGGTAAAGTTTACAGGTAGTAGTGGATTCTGAGATCTGGGAGATCACAGCTTGAGTAATAAAGTATTAAGGCTCCGAGCAAGCATCTTCCTTCTCAAGTTGTACAGAAGCATGGAGGAGAAAACTGCTTCTCATCCTTCCCTCCAGCTTCTTGCTTTGCAATAGGATCGAAAAAGGATGTGAGCACGGGACTGTGTCAGTGTGTTAGACATGGTAGAAGCGGGAGCGATGAAAACATCAGAGAACAGAAGGTTATCTAGGTCTTTGATGATGCCAACACGTCACTAAAGTCAAAATCCTTGGACCTCTGATTTCCAGACTTCTTCTTTTGTTTTTAATGGAATCACTTTATTCTAACTCTTGTTTGAATAAAATATTTAATATTATTATTGTTTAATGGTCAATTGTCACATTACCAACAGTTCCGTTCTATTCCAAGAACTAAGCAGAGCCAATCAAAACTGAGCTTGCAAATGGTCAACCAGATAGCAAATGTTACGGACATCTCCCAAAGGGCCGGAGGAATGGCAAGTCTGTGCCTGTGGACTTCAGAGGATCAGAGAACACTCAGTCGTGCTTCTATTAAAAATGCCTTAAGTGCAGAACTATCTGTTATTTAATATCAGCACAAAAATGCAGAAAAGAAGAATGATTTTGTAGCTTTTTTCTGTTTTCTTGTTCTCATTAAGCCATTCTGAAATATGAAAGAACAAGTGATTTCCCATGGAGGAATGTATAAAATTAGCCAGTGAAATTTATTGACACCAAAAGGTGTCTTTTGATATTTTCTATTGAAGACATGGGTTACAGAATTGCAAATTCTGTGATACAAGTAAGCTAATATGCATTTTAAGTGTAACACTTGTTTATTCTAATCCTGAACAAACATTAGGAAATACAAATTTACCAACAATACATTTAAAATCTTTTTTATATTATCCTGAATGCATTTTACTCACAAAGAATGAATATACACTTCTGTCTAAATTGTTGGTAGTTTTAGTTCACCATCTCAATTTTCTCAGCTTCATGAATTAGGGTTCAGCTTCATTTTCTGAAAAATCAACTAACAGTAGCTCCAGTTAGAAATATAACTAAACTTAGTTAGTAGTCTGAGGGTAAACAGTTCAGGAACGAGATGTAGTTGTATACTACTAGGTACATGAGTTTTATATCTTGCACCTTATTGCTCCACAATCATGTGGTTTCCTTCTCAGGTTATAGATACTCAAGTTCCCACTATTCTGTTATGAGCATCCATAGAGAAAAGGAAAATGAGGATAGAAAATGAAGAATGCATTGAGGACGCATGAGTCCCTCAAATTCACTAGTCAGGCTGCCTCTAGGAGGTTACACAATCAGGATTTTAAATAAAATAATTATTTTTTTTAGCAACAACTGCAGGTGTGTAATTACCCCGGGATATAATTCCTCCTCTTTCTATTGATGGTAATTCCCCAATAGAATGTACCTTTATAAAGAAATTCTATACCACATTATAATTCTTTTCCCTTATTTTAACTTGTTCTGGTTCTGATTTATTTAGTTCAGTACCTTCTCACATTCTGGTCCACAGGATTCCGATTGGCCAAATGTTACTAATAATAATCCTAGTAATAATAATAAAGCCTCAAGAACTTTTTCTAGTATTTTGTAGAGAAGTATCCAGCAAGTGCCTGACCAATGATCACTCTGAGAGATGCATCGAGTGAAATGGTATTCTGAGACCATTCATTTTCTGCGTGAAAGAAGCTTGAAAAGACATTTTGTACGTAAATGATCTGATGGGAAGAAGGAGCCTTCTGGACACGTGGGTTTATTGTGCACTCTGAGGATCAAGACAAAGTACAGATTATTGATCATAGGCCCATTTCTGTCAGTCACTCTGATCTAGCCACCATGATTTCATATTTGAACTCAGTGGAGAGCGGGAGTAAAATAAACATAAAATGAATTAAAACAAAACAAAGGGGTCTGGGAAAGTACACAGCACTGCTGTATCTGTGCTAAATTCTTCCATGGTGATATAAACAGATATTTTTACTAAAGGTGACAGTATAACTCTTGGTGTGTGAGATTGCTATTTTCCCTCAGGAATAGCAAGTATGGTGGACAACTCTGGGCTATCTTAGTGAAAGAGCATCTGCTTTGTTTATTATCATGACCGTAGTGACTTGTAGGGGAACAAAATAGATTTGTCTTCAAAAGACAGTGAGAGTTTCCTGGGAACTCTCAGGACTACTTTGGCAGAAGTTGAAAGTTCCTGGCTTGACTACAAAGCAGAAGGAGTGCATCCAGATGAAGGCTTATTTGCTATCGTCCATTTTCCTTTGGCTGTGACTACCAGAAGACTTTATTTTTATTGAGTCAGTAGTCCAGATGGCCCTGCATTTCCCTGTGGTTGTTGAATGGGTATGGGTCAAAGTGAGTCCATCTCATTGCATCCTCTGATGCCTGTCTCCCTTGTGCTTCACACTCCCCTTCTCTTGTTCAAAACAAGCCACAAGTTAAGGAAGGTGTAGAGCGAGAGCAAGTATCACTTCTCGGTGGAAGGAGAAGCAGATTATTTCTTGAGAGACAGCAGCAACTACAAAACTTAATTAGCCAGCTTTAAATGTCATATGATCAGCCTGCAAACACTGGTTAACATGATTTCTAGAATCAAATAGAAATTAAAACTTCCACCTCATTTAGTGCTGGCAACTACATTGATTTCTGCCTTTTCTATCTAGGGCAGTTCCTCATGGCCTCCTCGGGTATTGAATAGGCCTTTTAATACATGGCTAATAGCCAAGAACATGTTGGCTTACACAACAGAAAGGCAAAACATTCAATAGTCTGCAAAAATATTTTTTCAAAGGTATTTCCCATTTTCCTCTAAAATGACTATTATCAGGAAATCACTTGACCATAATATTTTAAGCTACTTACCAGCTTTTTATGACTATAAATTCTATAAGAATATATATTTAATTTTTATCTGTTCTGTTTTCTTTTTTGTTCTTTCTTATATGCTTTTTATGGTAAGAAGCTTTCAGATAATGTTTTTAAGCATATTCTTTTTCTCTGTTTCTCAAAAAAAATGAAAATAAAATTCACAAATAAGACAAAAATACCACAAATGAACTTTCTCCAAATTTTGTAAGCAATACACCTTTCTGCCTCCTACTTCTGCTTTCCAGCTCTTTATACATCTGGCAGCCATGCCTTAAGTCTTTGTTTTCCAAGTAGAAAACTTGGTAGGAACCATTTCCATTTCAGACTTTGTCATCCACGTAACGCCAATGAAATCCATTCTTTAGAGACACAGCTTATGAACGACTGTAAAAAAATAATATGTATAATGGTTGTGAATGAAGGCATATTACCCTTCTCTTTGGTGAATTCACAGACTGCCAAAGGCTATCTATACCCTAAGCCAAAGGAGCAACCATCAGAATTTTAGACTTAAAAGAATTCTGGGAGATCTCTTTGCACAGAGCTCTTGAGTATTTTCCTAAAATCATTGCATATGCTCTAAAAAGTAATTAAAAATATAAATACCCCCTTTTCAAATCCTTGACTATTAAAATAGCCTAAATTGTATCACCTAATACTGGAAATGAGTAGTTGAACCAGTCACTAATGTATTGCTGGGTATTGAAGGAAACTGACTTTTGTTGGAAGGAAGCTTAATATAATAACTCAATTATCTATCAGCCAACAAAAGACTACTAATAATTATGGCTACTGATGAATGTTAAGTTACACGATCTCCTCTCCAGGACAGTCTTCCTTTAACTCCTTATATATGGATATGCTTCCTGGATGTGTGTTATTTTCCTTCCAGAACCAACTTTCTTTGCTATGCCCTATGGTTTTTCAAATTCTTCCTTTGTTGGGCATTAATCAGATGTTATATCCAGGGCATTAAGAGTAGGAGGTTTCATCCCTTTGTGTTCTTTAATTTCCCCCAAATATTGGTTGTTCTGCAAGAAGTGGTTGTCAAGACAGAGACGGTGTCTCTTTTGGTGCTGTAGTCTGAATGTCTATATCCTCACCCAATTCAGGAGTGGGGGCCCTTTGGGACTACTACTTACACAATATAGCCAGTGCCATTATGAATAGGCCTAGGGCTGGAGAGACAACCCAGCAATTGAGAGCACTTCCTGCTCTTCTCAAGGACATGAGTTTGGGTCCTAGTACCCATGTCTAGGAATTCAAGACTGCTTGTATCTCCAGCTCCAGGGGATATGACATCCTTTTCCCACCTCTGTGGGCACCTGAACACAAAAGCACCTATTACACATGCCTACATAAACATACACTATATATATAAAGCTTCTCTGAGTTGATTTCTGCTTTCCACCATGTGAAGATGCAGAAAGACAGCACTTTAGAAGGGTCTTACCAGAACCAATTCATGAATGCTGAGAATGGGAGATAGAAACTGTTCAGGCAGTTTAGAGACAGGGACCTTGATTTTTGTCCTTAGATAGAGGCCAGAAATATCCTGAATTCTGTCCTGGACAGAGGCAAGAAATGCCTCTTCTGGCTCTTGCTCTGGCTTCTTATCTTTCTTTTATACCACCTGGCTGGTCACAGATGCCTGCAAAGTTATATGGGAAAATGCAACCAAAAGCAAGAGACTCCTGGACACCTCGTGGGTAGGCTGTCTGCACAGCCCATGTCAGGACCAGCCCAACACCTTTATCTCAGCCCATAAATGTCTCAGGTGGGGATCCATATGTGGGACCACTTTCTTTACCTACAAGGATCGAACAGTTTCAGGCATACCAGCGTTCCACTTGTTCACATTGTCTTAAACTCTCATCTAAAGACCTATAAACTCCTTTCTAAGCCTCCCTTTCCCTCATAGTCCATGAAAATGCTTCCTCAAATTCATGAAATGAGAGCCTGGAGCCACTGACTCAGTGAAAGATTGGTGTAAGTGAGATTCCGGAGCCTAATTCTGTAATGAAGTCCACCTGAGATGATGCAGCCCTATCTTGCTCCAAGTAGCAGTTACTTTCCCTTGCTGTGATAAAATGGTGTGACCAAGGTAGTTTAGAGGAGAAAGTTTCCCTGGGCTATGGTTCCAGGGGATGAGAATGGGCTTGTGGTTTCCAGGAGATAAAAGTCTGTCATGAGAGGGAAGTATAGGCAGCAAGCGTCCAGCATGGCAGCTGGAGCAGGACAACCAGACAGAGCCCATGTCCTTTGCCATAAGCCCAAAGCAGAGAAAGCAATGGAAATGGCACAGCACTTAGAAACCTCAAAGCTTTTCCCTAGTGAAGTATTTCCTATAATAAGGCCACACCTCTTAGACCACTCCAAACAGCATCACCGACTGGGGACCACGTGTTCAAATATGTGAGCCTATGAGGGACATTCTCATTCAAACCACCATATCTGTTCTTTCCTATTTCAGATTTGTTCTCTAACTGGGAAAAATGGGAGCAACAAGAAAGGAAAGTTGTGTAAACTATGTCACAATGTGTGAAAGATCTAACAAAAAGTCGATTCTAAACAAAGACCCTAAAATATGTGGGTATCATTACTATAACAATATAAAAACATACCCATGAAAAGAAAGTACAATTTCATTAAAGTCACAGATGGTCAATTTTCTTTGAATTTTTATTCATATGGTTGTGCTACTTTCAAAATCTAGAAATATAATGAAGGTAACTGACTTCATGAGCTCTCTACTAAGTATTAATCAAAGCTTGCCAGGTGTGGCACAATAGAGTTAGCAAGACGGAGCTGTTGCAGGCAGAAGCCAGTATAGACTGAGACTCCACTTAGTATGAAGGACTGAAATGAAGGGACTGGCCAGTCCAATAAGGAAGGTTTCTATTGCACACCTCTTTTTGCCCAATAGAATGCAGACAACAGCTTTGTCCCGCAAGTGGAGGAAGACACATATGCAAGCTGAAGTGCTGAGCCCAGCAAGGCATGCATGTGCATAATCAACATGTGAATACAAGAGATCCATTTCACGTACAATCCTGGAAGGACTGGAGCCAAACACAGAAGAAATGTAAATGGAAAACAAGCAAACAGTTACACAGAGGAGTGTTTGAGAGAGGAAATATTGTGTCAGGCCTTGGCTCAAAGAAAACAGTCTTTTGGTCAAGTGTTCATAGCATCTATTAAATGTATTCACCACAAAAAATAAAGCCCAGCTGCTGAAGAGTAATGTCTGTAATAAACGTTTGAAAGGAAGGAATGTAGAAGGTAAATATACATTGTGAAACAAATCCCATGCTCTTAGGATAAGAACACTTCTTCTGAAAGAATAGGAGCGTGGGGGAACTTGCTCTCTGTACCCCAGGGGACAGTGAGAAGCATGAGACCCTAATAACATAGGCACATTCTGCTTGAGAGAAAAGCCTACCATCCCACAGATAAACTGCCAGTTTCTGCTGAATACTGAATAAAGCATATATACTTACAGTGGAGTACCCTGGCATTAGTCATAGAAGATATTTTAAAAGCATGATTTAGATAAACTAAACTGTTTGATTCCTTTACAAATTTGTCAGATGCTTCAACATAGAGCTGAGATTTGCTAATTTACAGTTAATACTGGCATTTAATGAATGTATAAGCATATGTTTAAAGAAATATGGTTGAGAAATACAAGACTGGCAGGCTTAGTTTATGTGGTAAGACTCATGCATGTGAACACACAGTGTATTAGACATAAACAAGTAGGAATTCTTTTAGATGCCACAGAAAGAAATCCATATCTTTGATAAACACATATTAATAGGTCTATTCAATTGAGAATGTGTTACCTTCCAGTCAACACCATATCTGGAAAGCTATGCTATCCAGTATAATAAGT
Source organism: Bramus lutescens (assembly GCA_001685075.1). NCBI lineage: Eukaryota > Metazoa > Chordata > Mammalia > Rodentia > Cricetidae > Bramus > Bramus lutescens. Next base: position 49,878 of record LOEQ01011499.1, read on the forward strand.
TATTGCCATATAAATGTGAAATAATTAAAATTAAATATGGTGCTTCATTTCAAATGCCTAATACTCACACATGATTAGTGGCTATGATATTGTTCAGTGCCTTATAGGCCATTTCCATTTTCATGCAAACTCTATTGAACAGAATGGCCATGGGACAAATTTGGGAGATAGAAACACAATGGGTATTTTTGATGTCAGGAGCAGCAAGACTTTCAAGAGCAAAGACAGAAAGAGAAGCTGGAGTGGGGCTGGTTTGGTACGAGAATAATAAGGATGTTTTCAAACACAAGCATCTCATATGCAAGGGAACTGTTTCCCTCTACCCATGCTATCTGTGACCTTGTTCAGCACACACAGCCTTGGTCTTGGACATCTAGGGTGGCATGTGCCAGTATCTCACTTAGTCGACAGAAGGGAGAGTGGAGGCTGGAATTTCAACAGAAGGTAGTTGGAACAGAATCTGGGAGCCATTCCACCAGCCCCATCAACCCACCATATCCACAAAGACAAATACCATCGAAGAGTTTGAGGCAATTTGTATAAAGCAATCAAAGGAGCCTCCAATTAATCCTAACTTTCTTTCAGTCTTCTAAGTGACACAGATTTCATATATATATAAAAGCAAAACTAACCAAAAGCCAACCAAGTTGTATTGCATTATTCTGATTACCTAAGAGACAAATATGTTCTCAGTCAAGAAGAATAAAGAGAGGACCCAGCTAAACTCTCCTGCATGCATCCATCTCAGAAAAGGCTGCAATTTAAGAGACCAAGTGATAGTTTTTATTAGGTGGGAATTTCTTGATTGCCACAGAGAGATTGATTGTGAAATGTCCCTCAGTAACATTTGGTCACTGCCAATTCTTGCTACCACTTCAGTCATGTAAGGACGGAAAGGGACCGTCGGAACATATCAACATTTTGAATTAGACATTCCACTGAGGATAGGATAAAGGCTTACCTGTCAAACTTGTTGATACCGGAAAGTCACTAAGCGGCTGGGTGGGTACAGGAATGACCTGCCTGTTTTTTATTTTTCTAAAGACCAATAACATTTGCTATATTAAACAGGAATGTGATGTTTATTTGTGGATTTTAAAAAAAGGGCTTTGGTCAACCTCGCAAATTATAAAAATTTCCGACGTTAATGGAATACCAAAAATAAAGATGGCATTTCCTCAGTGGAGTGTAATGATTTCTTCAGAACAGATTCGCCGTGAAAACTGAGCACTTCCTTCCCCTGCAGTAACATCTGTGAACAAGTTTGCCACTTGGAAAGATGAAGAGCTCATTACTACAGCCAGGCATGGGTAGGCACAGGTGCTTCACCAACTCCACAAACACATCCTGCTTCCAATAAGTGGGACATTTCTAACTGACCCCTTGAGACTTCCAGTCACACTATGTATTTGGCCTGGGAGAAGAGATTCATTGGCAGAGGAGCCAGCATCAGCATCCACAGGGACTGACTTTACTGGCAGAATGCATTCCCTGAACATACTGACTCTCTAAACACGGAACGTTGGCCCACAGTTTATTAAAAGCAATTGTGTGTCTCTTCTGTCTAGCCAAACATTTGTTCTGTTACACAACTCTCCAGGACCAAGCTTCAGGCCTGCTCCTTTTAAAGCTGTTCCTTACTAGCCTAATTCATAACAAACCCCTGATAGCCCACAGTGATCCTTTTCTGGACTGTTCATTGGACACTTAATTACGCACCACCTTGTGAGAAGTACGCTTGCCATTCGCAATGAGAACTTATTTAAGTATCTTCTATCATTTACCTATAACGGTCTTTATACTTTTCGAGGGAAAGAGCCGTTATTTACTAAACAGTTAATTTTCAAAGCAGATTTGGAGCTTACTGAAAGGTTTATCATTTTAAGCAGGGGCATGAGGGAAGGGTAGGAGCAGGACAGCTGTACCTACTTAAGAAGGGTGTGTTAGGTTTCACAAGAAAGTGCCTTTTAAGTGTTTAAAGATAAACTGTATGCACATGATTTAGGTGACTTCACAGTCCCATTATTCAAAGGATTTAAAAGATTAAGTTTAAAAAATGCCTGTGTGTGATTCTCTTATCTAAGGAAATTTCTTCAGTAAGCAAGACTAGAGGACGGTTTTATGAAGTGCATTGTATCAATTTGCAGACTGATACCGCAAAACCGTACGTATAAAGGTCATTGCAAAGTCAAGGCATCCATTGTCAAGGCATCCATTTTGACCATCTGTTTCTTCATTGGACTGTGAGGTTCTCCCAGAAAAACAACTATAGCCCTTTGCAAGAATTTTAGACTCAGCCAGCCAGACTCGGGAAGGCAGAGAGTCAGGGTCGGGTGAGGGGTGAAGGGTCTTTTCTTTCCCTGTCTCCTTAAGTTTCCATGATTTTTTGTTGTTGTTGTTTTGTTGGGGTTTTTTTTGGGGGGGTACTCATTTTTTCTCTCTGAAACTTCAATCCATTAAGGGCTGATAATGACTAAAGTCTCCTTTTCTGAAAACCAGACTGAAAAGGGGCTTGCATCCTGCCTCTCCAGGAATGACAGTTGCAACCTGCTTCATCTCAAGGACAGAGGAGAAAGTCTGGGCTTGGAGATGGAAGAATCACTGTTTAATAGACATCCGTACTCCATGCATGACATCATTAAAAAAAAAGCATACCGTGGACTGTGATACATAGTCCTAAGATGAGAACCTTAGAACAGTGTGACAGTTCTTTAAACATGAGATACCTGATAACCATGTGGCTAGCAAATCATTAAAACTTAAAGAAGAATATGACATTGACCTAATTTGGATATGCAGATCTGAGACAGCTATCGAGACATTGCCCAAATCCTCAAGTGCATTACTCTGCATTTAATTTTAATGCTGGCTCAGTTTTCTCTTTGTGATGTCGTCAAATGTCAGTCATGATCTATCAATCTTATACACTGACCGGAGGACCAATTTATTTCTTGCTTTCGTAATAGTTTGCATGAAACAGGCTTTATTATACTCTTTAGTCTTGTTAAACTTTTAAAAATTGTGTATAAAGTACTGTGAAGACTTCTGAGGAAGAGAAGACATCAATGGTGTTCCCAGCTGTGAACCTTGTGAAGTACAACAACAACCCACCAGGCAAGATGTGCCAACTGTTGCAACTGTTATGGGGCCTCCGACTGTTTCTAATGGGATTGGAGGTGTGCTCCGAGGGAGGGATTTTCAGCCTGCTACCATGAACATGGTTAAAACTCCAAAGTGAGGAAGGCCATAGGCCTTAGGGGGAAGTTACCACCATTGTTGAGTTAAATTGACGTTTCATCAAATTGCCTTCTAAACACCTACGTTTACATCTACAGACAAAAGCTATTGTCTTGGCCTTAATGAGAAAGTATTTTTTCCTATGGGGGGGGAGGTGAATGCAGAGGCTGTTGGCTGTTGAAGGTGCTGAGAAAAGGGGTCACTTAAGTGCTCAGTTCTAAAGAAGACAGTTAGGCTACTTCCTTGAAGTCTCAGTATTGCAGAAGTAGTGAGAAGGATTTTAAGATGTGAAGGGGGGATAAGGGCTGTAAAATGTTATCTTTTCTGCTCACTGCAAACCTTGCAATCATGAATTCACAGCAGCTCTGACTGCGTGTTCTGAACACAAAAACAGCCAATCAAAGACTGGGATCTGAACTCTCAGTGCTGAACTATTATCTACCAAAGATTTTGAGTAAGGGGGAAGGAGGAGTCATTATCTTGGGTTAGGTACCCACCGACAAAACCACCAGGCTCCCCTAGAAAACCCATAGCCACGATACTCAGAGAACCCTGACTAAACTCAATTACAAAACAAAACAAGACATCAACACGGGAAAGAAACTTGTAGGGAAGAGAGCAATAGCACGGATTCAAGAGAAATAAGACAGAATGGGGGATGAGAGAAATCTAAATGCATTATGCATGTACAGACACACACACACACATAACTTGTGTGAGACATTAACAAAGGGTATACTTACAATAAAAATAAACATAACTTCTAGCCTCTTAGAAGATATATTTGGTAGTTTAGTACCACTTGAGTATAATTCTAGTAGTATGAAAGAGAAGAGAATAAGTAAGAATTTTTTTAATTTGAAGGATTAGGTGATGTGTGAGATGTGAAGGCAAGAACTTATGCAGGCATTAGGAATTTTGGGGAAATGACACACCATCGGATGGAAGTCTGACTAGTTAAGAACCAATGAAGTTCTTCACTACATACTAGCCACCTTTTATGTCATCCCGCCAAAAATCACATCCTCTACCCATCACTGTTTGGAGGCTGGTATTTTATAATAGTGATGACATTCTGGTCATTAGACACTGTATCTGGGCTTCCCCAGTAAATTGAATTTTATATGTTTCTATATTAGATACATCAGCTAAAATGTGTTCAATATTTCATAAATCAGTGACTGTTGAACTCTATATTTGCAAACAAACTCTTTTTTCAATAGCAGCCTGCAGAGATGACCAGGAAGCCTGGAAGAGATGAACATAACCGGTACATAAATACCTAAAAGCTAAGTCTGGAACTTTGGAATTATTTTGCCTGTCTAGTAGGCAGAAAGTTGTAAAAATTAATAGCTCTTAGTCAGAAATAGTGACTTCTCATGCCTATAATCTCAGCCCTTGGGAGTGGCAGCAGGAGGTCAAGGTCATCTACGAACACAAAGTGAATTTGAAGGCAGACTAAGCTAAGTGAGGCAGTTTCTCCAAACCACTACTTCCTCTCCCAGCAAAGCAGCCCAGTGTAGAGAATGCACGGCCGCAAACCCAGCACTTGGGAGGCAGAGGCAGGAGGGACTGCTATAAGTTGGAGGCCAGCCTGGTCTATACTAGTGCAAGTTATCCTGGTCTATAGTGCGAGGCTGCCTCAAAAACAAGTAAATAATAGGAATGAACTGTTCTCAATATTACTAAAAGGCAATTAAGATGTCTTCAGAATCTATACAGCAAGAGGGATTTTTCTTTCCTTCCATCTTTGGAGGCAGAAAGTGTGGGTGGGTATCTTAGAAAGTAACTTGTTTGTGCGTGCATGAGACCAGCACCACAATGAAGACTGCAAACATGCCCATCATCTCCATGAGCTTCCTTAGGCTTTGCTGTCTTTCCCCTTCAATCTGAACCCATCAACCCGGGCCAATCTTGATAACCCCTCACACTCTAGTTTATTTTGCTAGAATTTTGCACAATTGGAGTCACACAGTATTTATTCTTTTTGTGGCTTTTTTCACTTGGAAAAGTAGTTCTGCTTCATCCGCATTGTTTTGTTTCCAGATGGCCACTTTCCTGCCGAGTAGTGCGTTGCTATGGTGGTTACTAGGCTCCCGTATTGATGTGCACTTAGGTTGTTTACAGCTTCTGGCTGTTACTAATAAAGCTGATCTGGGTATTTGCATCTTGGTCTTCAATGGGATGTATATAGTTTTCATCTGTGAGTGTCTAGGAAGGATGGTTGGACCATCTGGCAGGTGCCTGCTTATCTTTGTAAGAAATCACTGAAGTGCTTCTCTAAGCAGTCGTATTATTTTATATTGTCAACAGCAGTCCACAGTTGTCTTTGCTGGAGGCTGATATGAGCGACTCTGGAACTCTGATTATTCTAGTAGATGTGTTGTGGTTTTTCACTGCGATTTGACTAATGATGACTAATTTTAAACGTCAGCTCAGTTGCACATTTGTTCCTCTTAATAGATCCTCAGTGAGCAGATGGCGGACATCTTTCTCCCACTTTAGTTGGATTGCACACTGTTGAATTCCGAGTGTCTTTTTAAAGTTTCAGTAAAGCCACTGTGGTGTATATAACTTTCAAGGGCTTTTTAAGCCTTTGATTTGTCTTCATTCTCTTCAGAAGGTCCTTTAAAACTGGACATTTTAGCCAGGCAGTGCTGGTGCACGCCTTTAATCCCAGCACTCTGGAGGGATAGACAGGTGGATCTCTATGAGTTCAAGGCCAGCCTGGTCTACAGAGCTAGTTCTAGGATAGCCAAGGCTACACAAATAAACTCTGTCCTGAAAAACCAAGAAAGAAAAAGCAAGTAAAAAAAAAACAAACACCTGGACATTTTACATTTTGATGGAGTATACTGTATCAATGTTTATGGGAGTTTTGCTGGTTTTGTTTTCTGAGATCTTTTCCCAAAATTAAAAAGATTGTATCCTATTTTTTCTGAGCATTTTTTAAGTTCTAGGTTTTAAATTGGGTTTTAAATTTGAATTAATTTTTGTATATCATATTCTAAGACGGGATCAAAATTTACTTGTTTGTCTTTGGCTATCTATTTGTTTTAGCACCATTGGTTGAATAAATTATCCTTTCTCCATTGAATTGCCCTGAATCTTGTGGAAAATCAACTAGATATATAGATGTGGATCTATTTCTATTCTCTATTTAATGTATCTATCTTTAAATCAATATTGTTCCCTTTGTTTCTCTTTCTCAAAATTGAAGCTGTGTTGTCTTTAACTTCTCACTTTTGTTATAGAATTGGCTTATCCATGTTTACAAAAGAGCCATTTGGCACTTTAGATTAGAAGGTATGGAATCTGTAGATAAAACAAAGACTGATAGTTTTTGTTAGGGATTGGAGAGAAAGGAGATACAGAGAAAGAGAGAGACAGAGATTGACTCATTAAGTAGCACAGGCTGGTTCTATTTTGTTGCATAGCTGAGGCTGACCTCCGATTCAAGGTCATTCTGCCTCAGCCTTGCAAGTCCTAGGGTTAAAGGTGAGAGTTGTCTGTTTGCTAATGTATAAATGTCTTCTGATTCCAAGCAGACTCTTCCTCCCCTCTTGCTTTTTCCCTCTTTACTTTCCTTTACCAGTGCTTTGTGGCTTTCATCGTATAGATCTTTGTAGCTGCTGTCAAAATGTCCCTAAATATTTCTTACTTATCAGATATCTTGCAAGTTGCATTGACTTTACTTGGCCATTGTTAGTGTATAGTAGCATAGTTGGATTCTTATAATAACTCCATATCCTGCAATATTGCTAAACACACCTACTAGTTCTATTTTTGGTAGATTCCACCATATGTCTTACAAAGATGGTTGTTTTGTCTATGATAAAGATGACTTTACTCCCTTCTAGATGTCTTATTATTTCTATCTTATTAAATGATCAGACTCTCAAGTCTAGCACTGAATAAATGTGAGTAAAGAAACATTTGCCTCTTACTCTTATCTTCAGGAGAACAGTCAGTATTTGACCATGAGCTACATGCCCGTTGTAGGTTTTTAATATGAATGGATTTTGGATTTTGTGAATATCTCTCCCGACGCTTTTGAGTTGACATATGCCAGCTGTTACATAAATAGTCATTCCCCTTTTAAAGAATTGAATATTTTTATGATTCTATTTAAAGTTTCCACTTGTTTATTTTAGCTGCTTTAGAGGTTCAGGGAAGGTTTATGGAACAGTGATGTTAGATCATTTCTTTTTTTCTTAAAAATAGAATCTTTTCTTGTACAATATATTCTGTTTACAGTTTCCTTCCTGTTACTCCTTTCTGTTCTTCCCCACCTCCCCTCCAGATCCACTCCCTTGCTGTCTGTCTCTTATTAGAAAAGAACAGACTTCTAAGAGATAACAAGCAAGCATGCCAAAATAAAACATATTAAGATAAAACAAACAAACAAAAAAAATAAAAAGATTGGACCAGGCAACCCAACAGGAGGAAGAGAGTCCCAAAGGAAGGCACGAGAATCAGAGACCTGCTCACTCACACACTCAGAAGTCCCATAAAAATACCAAGCTGAGAGCTATAAAAGGTGTGGAGAGGACCTGGCGCAGACCTGTGTCAGCCCTGGGTTTGCTTTACTCCATTGATTCAGAGCCTTGTTCCCCCATTGTCCTCCATCCCTCCTGGCTTTTATACCATTTCCACCTCCTCTGCAGGGGTTTTCTGAGCTCTGAGGGGGAGAGAATTAGAGCTGTGTGTTCCAATCTCTCTCTCTCTCTCTCTCTCTCTCTCTCTCTCTCTCTCTC
>LOEQ01011500.1:0-10901 GCA_001685075.1 Bramus lutescens
ATAAATACCCCTTTAAATCCCAACTGGTGTGGGATTGTTTATGACTTACGCCTTCAATGTGTATATGTTTTGATCATACACACCCTAACTTCTTCCTATAATTTCTCTTAAATATACCCTTGACTCCCTATTCCTTTCCAACTTTGCATTTTTTCAGTCCACTTTGTGCTCATCATATATTCATGGGTACTGTCAACCTACTAAGACCCATACCCTTAAAAGAAAATTGACTCTCTCTCCCAGAAGCCATCAACTATCAGAGCCTCCTCAGACAGGGGTGAGCTTTTAAGGCCCTTCCCAATACTAGGATGCTGATGGGCTTGGTCTTGTGCAGGTAACACTGCTGCTGTGAGTTCATAGGTCTATCGAGTTCACAAAACACACCTCCCCAGCCCTGCCTCTTACAATCTTTCTGCATGCTTCCTCTTTCATGATGGACTCCCAGCCTTGGGAAGAAGGGAATGATAGAGGTGTCCCATTTGTTGCTGAGTTCTCCACTGCACTTATTGTCTGAGTTTTGACTAGCTGTGTGTTTCTGTGTTTACTGTATCCATTATACAAAGAAGCTGCTCTAATGATGTCTCAGAGTGGCACTGACCTATGGGTAAAAATACAAATTTGAAGAGGAGTTTGATACAATGCCCATTTAGCAAAATAATAGTAGTAGCTTCACCCATGGGGCCAATAGCCTCCCCAGCCATGGATGGGTTCTTGGTTCTCAGGTTTACAGGACCAGGCATGTGTTTCTTTTATGGAATGGGCCTTAAATCCAATAGGGTTTTTAAGTGGATTAATGTTGTTAAAGACAGAGCTGGGGAGGTGGTTCAGCCAGAAAAGCTCTTGCCTCCTAAGAATATGACATAAGTTCATATCTCAGAACCCATGTAGGAAGCCAAGTATGGCAGCGTTTGACCATAACCTAGTGACAGGCAGAAGAGAGGCCATGGCAGAGGAGGGGTAGAACCTTACCCAAAATTCTAAGCTAAAAGCCCCTGTCTCAAATACAAAGTAGAAGGCACCTGAGGAACAACAAACACACACACACATACTCATGTGCACAAATATACACATATACATATGTACATACACACAGATATACACACATGTATATTCATGCATATTAAGTACACATATACATAATGCACATATACACATGTATGCAGACATATATCCACACACATAGATACATATATATGCTCATGCATATATACACATATACAAACATACACACACTTAGATGAACATACACATAAACATATACACCATGTACACACACATGCATGCTCACACACATACACACATGGACATAAACACACAAGCAAGCATGCACCTACACATTAAAAACAGTCACACACATGAATACAACATGTGCACACACAGAGATACAAGGATAAAAATAAATATTTTACGAGAGATTCTTTCCATCCACCTCATTTTCTGTCCATGCTTTGCTTATGTGAAAGCATTAAGATACTTATTTTCCAAGTAAATTACAGGATACTTTTAAGACTACAAGGATTACTTACAGAATCTTCACCATATTTCTTGCCAGTACATTTTATAAGGTTAGAATGCTACTGAAGACAGCAATGTGAGCATGACATTGATCTAATACAGAACATAACATATAAAACAGTCAGAGACAGCCAGTAGAAATACCACCACATGGATCTTTATTACCTTGTGAGGACAAAAGTCAGTGGCCACACCTTAGAGCTTTGGAAGTTATTTCTGGCAAGTATTTTATGATCCCTACTCTTTTTCTTTTTAATTTCATTAATAAAGATAGCTACCCTGGTCTCCAGTTCCAGTTGCCCAATGAGGTGCGCCGGAAGTGTCATGAGCATCAGTGCAGATGTTTCAGGGGTCTTCTCTGGGTAGCTGCCTCTACTGAAGAAACACAGGAGATGTACACATCTGATGAGTTTGCCAGCCCAGCCTTGCCAATCCCATAAAGCTGGAACACATCATTGAGTCAATGCATTAGTGGAATCCCAAGAATTCTTCCAACCAAGCTGAGGGAAATATCTTTGGCATTTTGAGGAAAGATGAGTCAAAGCTAGCTCTCACCCTGAAAATCAGAGTTGAAATTGGATCTCCCTCTAATGCTGCTGGCAGACTTGGGAGTTGAGAACTCTCCAGAACTGCCTATTAAAAATACCCCTTTCCTGAAAGTGATTTTGTAATTGCCTAGCATTTAACCTAATAGGGAAACTGACTTCTGGCTGAGGCCTGTATGGTGGAATAAAGGGCACAGTCCCCTCTCAGTCCCACAACAGAGGCAGAAATTCCTGAAATGTCTGCTATCCCCTCTAGTCAAGTTCTTCGGGACTGCTGGAATTCTCAACTAGGAAAAATAAAAGGCAGTACTAAAAATGAGAGTTTTCACTGATCTAAGCACTAACTGAAGCCACAAGTCCTGATGTTTAGGCACTGTGTAAAAGAAGAATGTCTTGGTGGGGGTTCTGTTGCTATGAAGAGATACCATGGTTACAGCAATTCTTATAAAGGAAAGCATCTAATTGGGACTGGCTTATGGGTTCAAAAGTTCAGTCCATTGTCATCATGGCAGGGAGCATAAGGAAATACAGACAGACTTGGTGCTGGAGAAGTAGCTGAGACTTCTACATCTAGATCCACAGGCAGCAGGAAAAGAGAAACTCTGGGCCTGGCTTGGGCTTTTGAAATCTTAAAGCCTACCCCCAAGTGACATATTTCTTCCAAAAAGGCTATGCCTTCTAATCTCCTAATCATTCCTAAAAATTTACACTCCTTGAATGCTAAGCATTCAAATATATGAGCAGGGAGTGGGAGGGAGTGGGGGGGTTGTGGGGGTGTTAGGGTTATGGGGTGGTGGAGGTGATTTGCAATTCTTATTCAAACCACCACAAGCTGGTAGTGGGTGTGGGGTAGGGGTGGGGAGGAAAGGAAGCCTCCATTTATATAAAAAAGAAATCAGTCTGGCACAACTAACTCACTTTGATAATTTTGTAAATCTGCTATTTCTGCAGTTGACAGTATTTGGATTAGTAATCAAAATATTTTATAATAATACTATGTCTATATTTTGGATTATAAACCAAGATGGTTGAGTTTAAAGTTAAGTATTTTAAACCGACTACTATGGTCAATTAAGACACAAAGCTATAAGCTGTGGAGATGTCTAAGTGGGCAAAGTTCTTGCTACGAAAGCTTAAGGACCCGATTTTGGATCCTGGTGACTCAGTGGCCGGTCAGCCTAGTCAAAGTGGTGAGCTTCAAGTTTCCTGAGAAATCCTGTTTCAAAAAGAAAGGTGGCGAGCAAGGGAAGGAAGACAGCACTGCTAGCCTCTGGCCTCTACATACACACACAGGTACATGCAATCCCCCTCCAGACACATATAATATACATAGAAAACCAAACTAACATTGGAACTATCTGTGTATCTTCATAAGCTAATGGATTCTAGAACAATTACTAGACAATAGCTATTCCTAAACTTAGAAATGCATCTTGACAAGGTGTCAGCTCCTTCGTCAACCCTCTACCTCCCAGGAAGGGAGTTTTTTTTTTATTTTGTTTGCAACCAATGGATTTGTTTCACTCATAAATATACCAACTGTCAATTGACCTGGACTCACAGTGACATCTTAGTGGAAAGGGACTGATCAAGGCATTGGGAGACTCTGATCTGAGATCTGGAATCACGTGTAGCGAGGCAAGTGACACTGAGAAAGTGACATTCCTTGACCAGGCTCCCAAATGGCCAGTGTGACTAGGCCATGCCCTGTTTCTGGGAGATGCTGGCTGTGAGACAGTGTGCCACCTTTCTACTCCCCTTCAGCTCAGAATATTATAGTCAGGTTCTAATGAGAGCAAATTTAAACACTAGCCCTACAGCTTAAAGTAAGGGTTGTCTTGGAAGAATGGAAGACTCTAAAACAATGTCAGGTCAATGAAAAAGATCTGTTTGTCAATAGAAACCCAGATTAACATCTACAGACACCTCCAAGATCACAAAAATTATCGTACTAAAAATGCTATGCTCTCCCAGATAGCACATCTGAAGTCCTGAAATATTAAATTAACTCATAACGGCCGGCTTTGTTTTATAAATAAACACTCAAAGCCAACTTAATTTCTGTTGCAGTAACCCAGTGGTAACTTCCTGTGATTGTTTGTTATATCATTCCCAAGATGGGCAATATGTACAATTGGTGTCTAATGTGGGATTCCCCTCTGTATGCTATGAACATATATTATTTTATGAAACTGTTTTGGCCAATGGCTTAGTAAAGTCAGACAGGAAATCTGAACAGAGATATGGAAAGAAAGTAGGCAGAGTCAAAGAGATGCCATGTAGCTGCTGAAGGAGACAGACGCCAGATCCTTACTGGTAAGTCACAGCCTTATGCTGATACACAGATTGATAGGAATAGGCTAATCTAAGATCTAGCTAGAAATATTCCTAAGCTATTGGCCAAACAGTGTTGTAATTAACACAGTTTCTGTGTGATTGTTCAGGTCTGGGTGGCCGGGAAATGAACGAGCAGTCACCCTCTACAGGGTCCTTCATCTTTTTGGTTTCATGTCTACCTTCCCTCAGCTTGGAAACTAGAGCAGGGATTTGTGCAGTTTAGATGTGAATTCAAATTCCACCATCCTAGTTGATGCTCCTCTACCCCACATGAGTTCTGTTCTTCCACTGTGTGCCCACCTCCTAAATGACACCTTGTATTTTATCCCCAAATGTTTCTCTCCTCTGTCTCCAGCTTTAGTCCTCTAATTCCTACTCTTGGATTGAGAAGATTTTGTAAGTGTATTTGTTAGCACAGCTTCAGTTTAGACAGTTCCAACATATGATACAATATGCCATAGATAATTTTTTTAAAAAACTTAATGTGATTTTTGGGGTGTGTGTGTGTGTGTGTGTGTGTGTGTGTGTGTGTATTCACATATGCTTGTGAATATTAGGAGCCTCTTTCAGTCTATTTTTTTCTTAAGATTTATTTACTTATATTTTATTTGTAGGTGTGAGTGTCTGTGTGCATATACTCACCATGTACATATCTGATGCCTAAGGATGTCAGAAGTAGGCGTCAGGTCTCCTGGAACTAGAGTCACACATGTGAACCACCATGTGGGGTATGGGCATGGAACCCAGGTCCTCTAGACCACTTCAGTGAGCGCTCTTAACCACCAACCTTCTCTTCAGCCATTACATCCGAATTTTGAAACAGGGTCTCTCACTGACCTTGGACTTTAATGTTTTAGCTAGATTGCTAGCCAGGAATGTCCAAAAATTGTGTCTCCACTCATATAGAATAGTGAGAATACAGATGGTCACTGCCACCCCAGATTTTCTCAGAGATGTGAAGGATCCGAACTCAGGTCCTCATGCTCCTGTGACGACCACTTTACCCACTGAGCCATCTCCTCTGCCCTCTGATGTAGCTTAAAAGACAGATTTAATGGCTCATCCTATAACTATCAACTTTTCCAGGCTCCATATTCTGCTCAGAATGGAAAATATTATGTCAAAACTGATACAGTTTCATGAAAAAAAATTAAATGTGTCTGCAATCTTTAGCCTGTCCAATCTCAGATGCGAGTGGATGATATTTAAGGTGAGAGATTTTGCCAGTTTTCAAGCTGTTGCACAGTTCTCAATCTGTACTGAGACATTTACAAAATGTAGGCTATACCATCACTGACAAAGTAAGAGAACAAAAGTGTTCAGAGGGAAGCAGGCTGCTGTAATGATGGGTGACATGGGCAGCTGCTACCATCCTAAGGAGGTGGCACACCCATTCCATTCTCCTGGGCCTACAGCTCTTCCTTGAGGATAGTTGAGTGCTAATTTAAGTGAATGAGGCAACGGATCAACATGGTTTTCATAAAATATGAATGCTCCCAAGCACCCATTCCTTCCGGCAGCTGCTTCTTCAGGATGACCTTGGAACACATAATAAAATTCACACTGAAGCAAACTGTGTCAAGTGTATCTGTTAGTCAACAGCAAGCCACAGTTAACTTTTTATTCCCACTTGAGACAAGGAAAACCATTATCCTTGCCGGAAATGTTGCCTCCACTTGTTTATTTTCTTCATGATTCATGTCTTTGTAGCATATATTCCAATACATGATCACAATTGAGGATTGTAATCTTGAATATGCTTGTCTTCAGATAATATAGGCTTGTGATCATTTGTGGAAATTCAAAGAGTGTGTCCTCAAGACTTGCCCAAATTTCTACAGCCATGGTTCTCAAGCTTACTAATGCTACAACTCTTTAATACAGTTCCTCATGCTGTGGTGAATCCCATCCATAAAATTATTTTCATTTTTACTTCATAACTATAATTTTGCTACTGCTATGAATCATAATCTAAATATCTGATATGCAAGATATGTAGCCCTGAAGGGGGTTACAATCAACAGGTTGAGAACCACTGGTTTACAAAAACATTAAATAGACACCTATATGATTAAAAACATGAGTCACTGTTGTAAGGAGGCCACTAGTTAGTTCCTGGCCACTTATCCCCAAAATAATCACACAGAAACCATATTATTTAAATCACTGCTTGGATAATTAGCTCTAGCTTCTTATTGGCTAACTCTTACATCTTAATTTAACACATCTCCATTAATCTGTGCATTACCATGTGGCTGTGGCTTACCGGCTAAAGTTCCAGTGCCTGTCTCTGGCAGGGCTACATGGCTTCTCCTTTCTCTGCCTCCTTTCTCCCAGCATTCAGTTTAGTTTCCCCTACCTAGCTCTGTTCTATCCTATCAGGCCAAGTTGGTTCCTTTATTAACCAATGGTATTCATAGCATACAGAGGGGAATCCCACATCAAGTCACTAGTTGGTGAACTACTAATCTTCTACTAAAAATGTTTAACAAGAGTTAGAGAGTTGTTCTGTCAGTTGTGGTAGTGTTTGCCTTTGATCCAAGCACTTTAGAGGTTTAAGAAGGCAGATCTCTTTGAGCTCAAGGTAGCCTGATCTACATACAGTAAGTAACTATATGATGAGATCTTGCCTCAAAAAGCAGTAAACAAATAAATAGAATTAAAACATTGTTCTGAACATGAAGAAACATGAGACTTTAAAATCAGGATGAAATAGTTGTCAGTAACCCCCACCAAAGATATGATTGATGTTGTTTAGGATATACACAGCAATGGAAATTTATAACCCTGAGTTTGTACTGCAGGCATGGGAAGGATTCTGTGATTATTTAGTTTTGGATGTTCATTTCCTAGTGAACGGTTGCCAACTTGCCTGTTATACACATTGCTCCAGAATAAAAGACAGATCTCAAGCAAGAAGTCCCATTGGAAGGGTGGGTCAACAGCCTCATCTGCCTGGAGTCAGTTTGCACATTCCACAAGAAACCTACAGCAGGTTGTTAATGGTGTGAGCAGACTCTTGGGTTCTGTCTGTCACTCAGACAATCTTAAATCACCCTTTCCTTCTTCCTTCCTTCCTTTTCTTTTTTTCCTTCCTTTCTCTTTTCTTTTTTTTCTGTACCTCATTCTATAGACCAGGCCTAATCGTAAGAAAAACTCACATGCATATTTTGAAGATGCCACTACAGGGATCATCTTGTTCTAACCTGTGTACTCAAACACACAATGCAGGGTAGAATTGTGTTCCTGGTGTCTGGTTTTCCTAAGAAATTCTCTTTTTGGGTAGGCTCACCTCACCCCTGCACTTAGCCACAAGGTGCTGTGATTTGTTTACACACATCTCGGTTCCCCCACATCTTTCAAAGTTGTCCTATTACCACCCAACAGAACATAGAGCCCCACCATCAAGCTTGACAAGCTCCATCTCATTAGTGCCTTTTTTAAATCATCAAGGGTGACAACCCATGATAAATTCTGTCAAAACACAGGAGTCTAAATGAGAAGAGGGAAAGTGGGAAGAAAGTGATGCACTCTGAGAATAGATAATGTTTCTTTGCCTAATTTTGAAATTAAAGAGAAAGAAAGGCAAGCTGAGGGCAAAGAGGACTCTGATCTGGAGAGAGCAGGATTCTAAGAGGAAATGAAATGTGATACTGGTTATTTCTTAGGTCTGCTTGCTGGCCTGCCTTTACATAGCAAGAATAGAGAACTTGTATAAAACCCAAATTTTATACATTTATATAAAAGTCTGACACCTCAAACTCTACCTAACTGTTATGGTCACCACCACTCCAGCAAATCAGATGCAACATCCCAAGACCTGGGTGCCTGCATTCTCTATTCACAAACCTGGTAGCTCTCAAAAAACTCTCGAGAACTAAGCTGAAGTAAACACAGAAATATACGGTAAAAGAGGGATCAAGATGTGGTAGGTCCTTCTGTCTGTATGTTGCTTTTATTGATTGATGAATAATGGAACTGGCTTGGCCTATAGCATGGGAAGAGGAAGGCAGAGTTCAGAAAATGCCATGGAGCTGCTGTTGGAGATAGATGTGTTGAAACTGCTGGTAGGCCACAACCTTGCGTTGGTACAGTACACAGATTACTAGAAATGGGTTAAGTTGATATTTAAGAGTTAGCCAATAAGAAGCTAGAGCTAATGGGCCAAGCAGTGATTTAATTAATACAGTTTCTGTGTGATTATTTTGGGGCTAAGAAACCAGGAACAACAAGCAACTCCTTCCCCCAACATCAAGGAGGGCACTGCAAGAGTCATCACAGCCCATCACCAAAGGGCACATTCACAGTCATAAGGAAGCATCTTCCACACCTGTTCTACTCACAGGAGCCTCTGTGTAACTCAGAGCTAAAGATGTGACTGCTATTCTTACCCTGCCACAAAAAATATCTGCATGCCTGCTGACTTGACATTTGTCCTCTGCTGATAAGCCGATTTCTTGCCTTACTAACAGAAGGTTCCATGACCCCTAGGCAGTGAAGAGCACAGAGTGGAAGGCCTTAACAGGGCCCAGAACTTATGGTCTAAGTATCTCTCAGAGACCCAGCAATGCTGAGGTCTGGCTAGTTCAACAAAGCACAAATAAGTAAATCTTAAATGAAGTACATTTGGAGATTATTAAGAAAATGTCAGTAAATATAGAAGCATGTGCTTTAGGAGAGAGGGAAAAAGACCCACAAGAGAAGGACAGAAGTATCTAGCCTAGAGTAAGCAGGATTTTCTTTTGTGAGGGAGAGTCAATATGTAAGGCTTTAAGTGAACAAATGAAACATCTAAAATCCAGTTTGATGTATGCAGTGGAGTCTTGAGCTTTGCCCAACAGTGAGGCAAAGCTGGGTTTGGTTTTTCAAATCTCCAGTGACAAGAACCAGAACTGAGCCATGAGCCCACAGTAGGTTCCTCTTCCTGCCAGGTCTAACTCAGGAGAAAAGCAAGTGGAACCTGGAGGCCTTGAAGATGCTCAGAGTAAAGTGTTTGGATTTGCACTTCCTGCCTCCCCAGGTACTTCACTAATTAAAATACCAGGTTTATTTTAGAAAAAGAGATCAAATAAATCTTTGATGAACTCTGTATGTATATTAGGCTAAGTTTATATTCTATCTAATAATTAATACTGAGGAAATCAATGAACATTTATATAATTTCAGAAACCTATTACATCGCAAATACTTAACTACTGCGTCAAGCAAACTCATCTGGAACTTACCACAAGTTGTCTTTTCTATCTGAAAATAGGAACTTCGTTTACCCTGTTACCACTTCTACCAAGTTCCCTCAGAATCAGGCTGCTTTTAAGAAACCCCATAACCTTGCTTGCTGTGGATAATGCTCTTGTACCCTGTAAAGATTTGACACTTGTATTGGTTTAATAAAATGCTGATTGGCCAGTATCCACATAGGAGGTACAGGTGGGGTGACTAGAATAGGAGAATTCTGGGGAGAGGAAAGGGTCACTGCAGATGCCACTCAGATACAGAGGAAGTGAGATGAAAGTGCTGCCCTGAGAAAGGGCACTAAGGCACATGCCTAATATAGATAAGAATTATGTGCTAATTTAAATTGAAAGAGCTAGTTAATAATAAGCCTGAGCTAATAGGCTGAACAGTGTTGTAATTAATACAGTTTTGTATGATTATTTGGGTTTGGGTGGCCGGGAAATGTAAAAGTAGTGTCCTTTTACTCTTCACTTCTTAGTCTATAGCAACTAGGTATTCCTAGCCACAACATTATCAAAGACACCAATGTCTGGGACTTACCCGATCAGAGAGACACATGAAGTAATTTGATGAAGAAAAAAAAAACCTCCTTCTCTGCAGACCACATCTCCTCTTCTGTGTTCTTTTTTTAAAGATTTATTCATTTATTATGTACACAGTGTTCAGCCTCCATGTATGCCCGCATGCCAGAAGAGGGTACCAAATCTCATTACAGATGGTTGTGAGCTACCATGTGGTTGCTGGGAATTGAACTCAGGACCTCCGGAAGGGTAGTCAGTGCTCTTAACCTCTGAGCCATCTCTCCAGCCCCTCTTCTGTGTTCTTTACTGACATCACTTTCCTTACCTCTGTTGACCTGTCTTTGCCCTCATAGGTCTGCCTTGGGCATGTTCTTTGTTTGTACATGTTCACTCTGGGTGTTCAAATGTATCTATCACCATGACCGACCACATAGATATTTTTCCTGTTTCTGGTTTGTAGTGATGAGGCGAGCAGGCCTGCTTTTTGTCCCACCCGGCTCCCACATGCCTAGCTTTACACCCGAAATAACAACACACAAATTGCATTCATTTAAACACTGCTTGGACCATTAGTTCTAGCATTTTACTGACTAACTCTCACATCTTGATTAACCTATTTCTGTTAGTCTGTGTTTACCACAAGGTCATGGCTTACCAGGAAGATTCTAACCTATGTCCATCTCTGGCCAGAGCTTCATGGCGTCTGCCTGACTCTGATTTCTTCCTCCCAGAATTCTGTTCTGTCTAC
>LOEQ01011500.1:12140-54445 GCA_001685075.1 Bramus lutescens
TACTGGGATAGAAGCAATCCACAGGGTCTCATCCTCTGTGAAATCAAAAGAAGACCCTCTCCAAAGCATCATATCCTTAGACCCAAATTTGGAAGTCATGATTCCTTTAATACATATTGGATCGGCTTAGCAGCCCACACAATGAAATGTCTGTCTGTATTTAGCTCCTTCACAGTCAAAAAATTCAAAGAAAATACAATATATAGGATCCAAACTGTGAATTTTCCATTTTTAAGTGGCTTATTTTACTTTATTTCTTTTAATCTATAACTCTCTGTACTCTGTCTCTTTAAAGGTTTTACCCTTTTTTTTGTTTTAAAGCATTAACTTTATTCTCTATATTCTTTTTCTTCTCTCTCCCAAGCCTATGTATATCTAACACTATGACCCATTTAGAGGTTTTTTATGTCTGAATCTGTCCTATTGCCTTGTCTGTTTTTGTTTTGTGCTTTTAAATCACTAAGTGCTTAAGAATCTAAGCTGTGACATTCTTAGGTCAAAAACAGGTACTGGGGATTGCCACGCCCAGTCCAACACCCCTTGTGCCTCAGAGCCCTGCACATTGCACCACTAGCATGGCAGAGCTGCTTGTGCCTCTGAGCTGCTGCAGCCAATGTCCCCCTTTTAGGCACATAGCAAATCTAGTTGCCATCAAACTGTAGCACTTTACTCCAAATGCTCCATTCAAAAGCTCTGTCTCATGCAGGAGCCAGGCAGAGATGGTGATGGCGGCAAAGCCCAGAAACTGGTATTTCAAAACCGCCACTTTCTAGTAGACTTGATCGCACTGCCTACCCAGGCAAGGAAGAGCCGAGCCATGGGTATGGTCTCAGCTACTTTATTCCCAACCCCGAATGGGCACACAAATGGCTGGGCCCAGAAATGCACCATAGCCGGAGTTTGCACCAGCGGCAGGGCCCAGGAAGCAGCGTTTTAAAATGGCGCAGCTTTTTTTTTTCCGCCGCTATTGCTGAATCGGGAAAATTTCTCTGCAGCACCCCGCCAGAAACAGCAAAAAGCTGTGTTAAACTCTCTCTCTTTTTTTAAGCCCTCTCAGGTTTTTAAGTGGATTTAATTGGCCACATTGGTGCCAATTGTAGTGATGAGGTGAGCAGGCCTGCTTTTCGTCCCGCCCAGCTCCCGCACGGCTAGCTTTACACCCAAAATAACAACACACAAATTATTATAATTTCTGTGTTATTATTTCTGGGGCTAAGCTAGCTGTGCAGGAGCCAGGCAGGATGAAAAGCAGGCCTGCTCGCCTCATCACTACACTGGTTCTTTTGCCTCACATGATACAGCTGTTACACAAAGCTTTGGGATGTAAGTCAACTCAGTTTTGAGTGAAAGAATCACAATAGGTCCAGGCAACCCAGGCAAGGATCAGGTGCTCCAGCCAGATGTGCAAAAGACAATATTGTTACTCTTCAGGGCCCCAGAGAATGGGCTTCAGGAGAAGAATAAAATGTTCAGGTCATGGTAAATTTGCAAATGCAATATCACACAGCTGCCCAGCAAAGACAGCTTTCTCATCTTTTAAATCCATTTGAACCCTGGAAAGATGGACGCTTCAACCACAGGTTTTCTAATTCTAAAGTCTTTGTTTTTTCATTGCTATAGCACATCTTCCCCAAACCATCCTTCACATATTTACCAAAACAAAAAAGAAATGTGGTAGAGAGAATTATTCTCTCTTACTTTTGAAAAGAATTTATGACAACTTTGTTACCTGCAGGTGCTACTCTCCCACATGGGTCATGGGCTAATACTGCTGTTGTGGAATAATCTTTTTGTGCACAGTGAAGATGTGTCTTCTCCAAGATGCCTCCTGATTGGTTTAATAAAGAGCTAAATGGCCAATAGCTAGGCAGGAAGAGGTTAAGCGAAATTCTGGACACAGAGAGAGGAAGAGTAGATGAATCTTGGCATGGGAAAAGGAAAGAGAAGCCAGAGGACATGGAGAGGAAGCAGGAAGTGTGAGATGGAAGACAGGTAAAAAACCATGAGGCAAAACATAGATTAATTAATGTAAGTTGATTAATTTAAGTTATAAGAATGTGTGGGACTAAGCTACAGGCCAAGCTTTCATAACTAATCATAAGTCTCAGTGACATTTTTTGTGAGCTAGCGGCCCAAAGAAAAATCTGGCTTCAACTGCATCTGAGGAAGTCGAAGACATATGGCAAAATCAAGGTAAAGTAATGTGAGTATCTAGGAGGCACCAGGACCAGTGGCCCACAGGGAGGAGGCCCCGTCTCAACAGCATCTGAGTGACCAAAGGACAGGGTAGTTCAGTCACGCCTAGAGGAGGAAGTCATCCTGAAAGGTACTAGACAATGACTCATTAGGGATTCCTAGAAAGAGTCAGAGAAGGACTGTCCAGGGGACCCACACTCCTAGGTTCAAAGTTAGAGCCAGGTAAAGGTAGACTACCCCTTGGTGTATTCTGAGACAGAGCCCTCTCTGTAGCTCTGGTATTCCCCTGTGTACACCAGGCTGGCCTGATAGCAATCTTCCTGCCTCTGCCTCCCAAATGCTAGTATGCCGGTGTGCATCATCACACCTGGTACCTACCCCTGAAAGTTTTGTCCTAGAAAGTAATAGTTCTCAAAGAAGTTGTGGCATTTGTATGAATGAAAATATTAGTATAATTTCTTACTCACAGCAAATAAATCCTGTTTTATCACATGATGACACCTCTCTTTTTGGTTACAAAATTTAATTTTGTAAGCACACTTTCTAGGATAGTGAGGGAATACATCTGGAAAGCTATTAAGATTTTATCTAACATTATCTATAAATTCAGGATGAAGTATGTCATCCAAGGTGAGTGAGAAGGATTACTTGAAATAATTACAAATAGACTCTCCTCACAGCAAATTCACAATGGGACTCTCCTAGAAATAGTCTCTTTTTTACTATAAAGTTGCCTAAGTGAGAGGGATTAATTCATGATCTGAAAACTTATTTGGCATGGCTCAAGGGACAGTATCCCAACAGACATCTAGAGAAACCCCTGATTAATTAATAAATTAATCAGACAGATGTACTCTTAGGAGATAATTTAATTGTTTGGATTAATAACTCTAGTAATTAATCCTAAAAATCACCAGCCTTGCAGTTGAGAAAACACCAATTTTATAAATCATCATCTAGATGATGAACGTTCTTCTAAAACACTCTCTGGCTGACTCAACCATTGCAACCTAGGACACTGGGGCTCTCATGAATAAGGTGATGCCCTGGCTGGCTGGCCATGATGACCCCAAACCTCCACATCTTAACACTAACCTCCCACCATGATGAACAGCACCGTGATCACTCAGCACAAAGTTCTCAATCATCATTCATCTGAAGTACAAAGCTCCAAAAATAAAACCTCGATAAGAGTTTCTACAAAAGCATAAAGATGTATTATCATCCGCTGGTCCAATGTCCACAAGGCACTTCTCACGCAAAGTCAGAGACACACAGACCCTCTTCTCCAGCACCTTCTTCGAAAGTGGTGGAGATAAACACACATGTACGCAAAGAGAATGTCTGCGAGTGTCTGAAGTACTTTTAACAAGAAATGCTGCTGGGATTGATGGCTCCGTGGGTAGAGCAGGGATGAAACGCTTGTCACACAAGCATAAGGGCTACAGTTCAGAATCTCAGTACTTCCATGAATGTTGGGTGGCAGGGTGTGTTTGTTGTCACAACATATAGGAGGAAAAGATGGTGAACCCCTAATCTCGCTAGCTAGACTAGCCAAATATGCAAGCTCTGAGTCTGGGGGGAGACCCTGCTTCAGTATATAAGGTACAGAACAATCACATAAGATATACAACATCAACCTCAGGCCTCCACATTCATGGTGCATACATACATATGCACCCTCCTCACCCCCCAGGCCCACACACATACAAACATTCACGGAGTGGGGGGGGCTGCTAATGGAGGCAAAGAAAATAAACTAAACACAGTTTATAAACCATTCTGAAACCTTCACAAAGTCATTCTTATCAGGTCATTGGTGATCAGGGAAAAGGAGATGTTATGATGTTTAATAACTCAATATTCAAATCTGCTTTTTAAAATGGCACTCAGAGCAAATAGGTGATCCTATTTTTCCAGAAAATTTATTTTTTATAGAATGAACATTAGTCTCTGATAATCACTTGCATATACACAGAAGCCAAAATTTTGCTAACGTATCAGTTAAGACCTTAATCACAGACTTGTGGGTTTTATAAATCTGAAACTGGAAATAAATTTTTAATCCATTGTCAAATAATACTAAGTTGAAACTTTAACTGTTATATAAGAGTTATCATGCCAAATGCGCAGTGGATAATGACACTGGTGTGGTTCACAGCCTGTTCACACCACGACACACTGCATGGTAGAAGCTATAGGGACTGCTAATCAAAAGCAAAAAGAAAACCTTGTAGGGGGACAATACATAAACAAAATCATAATCCTAGCCCGGAGCAAGAAAATCAGGAGGATAAAAGAAATGTTACACAATCTTATTTTCTAAACAGTTTTCAATTAATTTTACATCACAGTGAGAGTATTGTAGCTAGCTATGAGCCTGGCCAACGTCGGAGAGGTTATAGCTAGAGTGCATAATGAAACAGAACACTCCAAAGATTTTTTTCTTTGCTAACTTTGGCCAGCACCATACACTGCTAAACAGCAAGGGCAAATTCACTTGTGTCTGGATGCCAGGATAGTAACAGGCCTGGGGGATAGTTCAGAGGTAAAGTGCCTAAGAAGCATGTACAAGGCCACAGGTTTGATCCCTGTGTTATAAAACTTAACAAACAATTTCAGTTATTATTCGAGTTATTACTCGAGGCTGAATATAGAGTATATATTATTGTTTTCCAGGTAAGAACTCTCAAGGCTGAGGAATAAGGATAGCTTGTCCAGGAATAAGACTTCTGTCACCCTAGTGACAGATGATGAGTAGGAACCTAGCCTAGAACACCTTAATTCCGAGGGAGGCAGAGATCAAGTTCTTGAAGAATGGAGTGAATGGCCGAGTTAAAACCTGAATGTTATGAATTATTAGGAAAGTTACTCCAAGGTTCTGACTGCTATAAGGGGGAACTAAAGGACACACAATATTTCCCCATGCGATAGTAATATCAGCAATGTTCATTTGTGTCCTTTTGTTGAAAAATAGATTTCAAAGAAGGGGCAAGCTTTTCAAACATGTTGGGAAATGTTTTAAAGGGCTTCTTGGTGGAGCGAGGCTCAGTGCTATCTAGGTTCTCATGATGACTTAACCCACAGCTGTCTTCCATATAGAATTAACATCTTTCATTAGCTTTACATTAATAATTGAGATCAAGTTTGACTTAGGGCTGGAAAAGCAAATGAGTAAGTGTTACAGAAAACCACTACCATTTCAAGAAAACAAGCATAAAATGCTTAACAGAGTAATACCCAATACTGAAGTTATGCCAGCTTTCCTTGGGAGTTATTAAGGAGCCAGCAGAAAAGACACAGATTTTCTTCATATGACCAAAGTTTTAGAGACGTGCTACCTGGAGACCACCCTGCTGATTTTCAGTGAAGACTGTTCAGATTTTCTTCTCTTCCAACCAACCAGCCATTGTTTGGATGAACGCTGGGCTGCTCCCTGCTTCTTCATCCTGCCTCCTTCCCCTTTTGTGTATTTGCAGTTCTAGGGACCAAGCCCAGAACTTCACACAGGACAGGCAAGTGTCCTGCCACAGAGCTACATCCCCAGCCCTGTTGCTCACTGCTGGAGAGAGTCCTCCATTATCACAAGTCTACTGTCTGTTTAATAATTCCCCATAGAGTGAAAACAGATATTACCAATACATGCCTTTGTAGCAGAAAGGATTCAACGAGAACTTGTCATGGCAACTCCATCTCACTTAGCTCTGCCACAGAACTTGGCATAATTAAAATAAGTGACATCTGTAAACTTCATTATAATCTCATTTTACTTTCACTATTCCAGGCCACAAAAACCTTTGGCAAGATGTGTTAATAAAGAGAATTGGGGCGACTGCATCCTCCTCTTTCTGCTCTTTCCTAACCTCTGATCGTGTCTTAACAAGCAAAGAAATGAAAAAGAGAGGAAGGGGGGGGCAAGACCCGAGAGCTCAGATAATTCACACACAGTCTAATTAAGTTATAATGAAAGTGCCCATTGTTGAGCTTCCCTCCTTCCCTCCTGTTGCTGGGATGGGTTTGTGGAGAAAGTTAGCAGGCCTCCTGCAAGGCTGCTTTCCCTAACCTTCAGACACAGAAGGAATGCGGACGCAAAAGACGCTGATGAAAAGAGCACAATGCGCTCAAATACGGGATGCAGGCTTTTGTGGATTTAATTCTTATAAAAATCTGTGTTTGAGCTTTGTCAGCCTCTGAAAGACCTTCCAGCAAGACAGCCTGAAAAATACTGCAGTCAGCCAACCACAGATGATAAGTGGCCGGTGCAGCTACATGGCTCTGGGGCACTGGTTGGTATTTTGAACACATTTGTTGTAAAGAATGTGCCAAATGTATTAAGCAAGCATTTTATAGCATGGATAAAGGTCTGCTGATCTGATAATTCTGGTAGTAGGGAGCTCTTCTTGGTTCTTCAGATTAAAGTAGATTCCCTTCCCTTCTGGTTTCATGACCTCCTTTGGCTTTAGTGCATTGGTCATATATNTGGCTGTCTTACAGATATGCAGGCAGGTATACAGAAGAGGCAACACAGCTCTTAGCAGCATCTTATTGCTAGGTGCCACTAATTTGTGCATCCAAGCTTTGGCAACTTAAAGAACAGAAGGGCTTGCTTATCAGGCCCCATTCACTGTAAGAATGCAGGGCTGAAGCCGGGAAGCTGTCTGTGCAGAACTCTATGGATTAGGAAGTAGGGGACGGCAGACATCAAGAGGACCTGAAATGTGTGAGGATGTGGTGATCTGTGTGGGAAGCTGGGTATGGACCAAGTGAGAAACAAGTAGAGAAACAGATGGGAAATAGGTTGAGTGAATCTGGACTTCACCTTTCAAACGCTCAGAGCAATCCTTCTGTGTGGGGCTGTGCTTGCAGCTTGTCCGAATATCATTCCCTCCAGGAACACCTTGTGAGCTCTGCAGACCAGTCGGGTAGTGTGCTCCTCCTAAGCCCCCGCAACGAACCTTTACTGCCTCTCGGCTTCCCCATTAGGCCTACATTTTATCACATGACAGGAGGGAAAGGGGGAACCCTGTATCCAAGACCTGAGAGAAGCCAGGGAGAAGGGCAACAGAATTGCTGCTTGAGGATGGGACAGACCTGCTCAGAGGTGGCCCAGTGGATAAGTTTCACACTCATGGAACAGGGACCAGCTAGAGAGAGAAGAGACCTACGCAAAGGCAGGTATGTTCCTATTGCAGTAAGGTCATTTTCCAAGAATGTCACTGCAGTCTTCCTATTTTTATTCTAAGCATAATAAGTCAAATTAGTGAGACTGTCCTATTTTTAAATTAATACCATTACCATATCAATGGAAAACTGAGCAGGACGTTATCCAGATATTTTACCCCAAATGCCGGTTGTTATATCACAGACATTCAATTACAAGCTGATCAGAAAGAAATGTTCACAACTATGCATAGAGTATCAAGAAGGCTTCTTTTTTATTTATTATATATACAATATTCTGTCTGTGTGTATGCCTGCAGGCCAGNATTACAGATGGTTGTGAGCCACAATGTGGTTGCTGGGAATTAAACTCAGGACCTTTGGAAGAGCAGACAATGCTCTTAACTACTGAGTCATCTCTCCAGCCCCGTCAAGAAGGCTTCTTATTACTGATTTTTTTTCTAGGAGAGAGAGAGAGAGAGAGAGGATCTTAATTTAAGCCTGGGTTGACCTCTACTGTGCAGGGCAGTCCTTCAATTCCACTCACATTCCCTGAGTCTCTCATTCATGTGTGACTGATGAGGGATGTAAGACAATCAGAAAGCTATGCACTGGAAGAGTTCATTCTGTGTAAGAATTATCCCATCTTGCTAAGCTTTTGTTTTTCTTAAGTTAGTAAAATATATTGCAAGTCATCTGGGGAAACAGTGTGGCCCCTTTAAAGTTAAATACTCCCTCTCCTCAAAAAAAAAAGAGAAACACATTTTTTTATTTAATATTTGCAACCATTAAACCATCTTAATTATGGCTCTCACTTCAAATAAACGGGATAACTAAACTGTGCCATTTCCGTGTTTCTAATTCAGCAAAGCCTTTATATACACCCTCTGAAAACAAGTGAAGTTCGTATTTGCATCTTATTTGAAACATGCTGGCACTTTGCTAGATCTCTCCTTGCGTTCTGGCTCCTGAGCAGTCTATCTGGAGATAGAAAGCAGGGCCAGCTCTGCGTTTCTAATTCTGATCCCACACAGACATACATATGCATGCACTGGCTTAGAACATCCATGATGCACGCATTATCGCTGGCATTTGGATGGGACACAAACCAGAGACGTGCCAGGTAAATGCGCAGATTTCATTTGCTGAGTACGGACTGCACGCTAAGTGCTGGCATTTGTTCTATCTTTAATCCCCAGCCTTCTAATAGCAGTTGCTAACATTGACTGAGCATTTTCCGTGTGCTGAGATTTATTCTAAGAACTTTCATATTTGCCAAATCACATGATTTTTCCAGAGCCCGCAGTCAGAATGGAGCTGGGACTTTTACTCACACAGCTGAGCACTGGAGCGTAGGCCTGCCCTACTGCCTTTCTAAGAACCGCCAGTGCTGCCAAGGACAGATGAGGACACAGGGCTTGAAGAGCCTGGATACTCACACGCCTTCACACAGCCAGCAAATGCCCAAGCTAGTATTTGGACCCAAGTGTCTGGTTCAGCTCCCAGTCCTTCATGTTTCATGTTGATTGGTTTTTACTGGCATCTAAGACAAGCCACAGTGGGCAAACTGGAGAGAAACAGGGTAAGAGAAATTCAAACTGTATGGACAGTGGTCTGAATTCCGTGGGTGGACTGACCGTAGAAATTAGCACACAAATTTGTGACAGAAAGCAGTGGCCCCAGGCAACTGACAGAAGCTAAAGATGCAGAATTAAATCAAGGAACTCTAGCATGACACCATGCATATTCTCCAGGGATCCAAATACTACGAGAAAGTACTAAAACGGAGTGCTCCATCCCAAGCCAAGCTTCCCTAAGTAAGTGATCCTCTTCAGTAGCTAAAATGTTACAGCAACGTATAGACTGCTTGAGAAGCAGACTTCCATAATCTACTTCTACATGGCCATCATTCATAGAGTAAGAAAACAAATTCATTCAGGAAGTGGAAATGAGTCATCGAAAGTGGGCAATGTGATTCATAGTCCGCACGTATATAAATATTTGAAAATAAATTAGATGCATATCTGTGTTCCCACCAAGGCTTGTTTATTTTCATTTGACGACTGCCAAGAATAAACAAGAGAGACTGCAAGCAGCTTCATATTTTAGACTTTGCCCCCTGGGCTTTGATAAGCTCACATTATTGCTCACTTCCTTAATTAAACTCAATTTCTTTGCTTCTGTTTTGTAAACTTCGCGAGAAAAAAAAAAGTATCTCTCACCCTAAAAAGTCTATGTACAAAGTCCTAAGCTTAAGAGGTCCGCAGTTCAGTTTGAAAAAATGCGAAGCTCCTCAGCACCACACATCTCCAGAGAGCACAGAGCGCAGGTCTGCACAGGCCTGCCCTGTCACAACAAAGTCAGCTGAGAAGTGGAGGCGAAGGGCTAAGTAAAAACCTGCTTAGTAAGACAGGAAGCAGCAATTGCTTTGATAGACAGAGGACAAACTACGGCAGAGAGTGAGAAAACCCGGAAGAATAAAAGTTCTACCAATTTTTATGGTACCAGAACTCATGTTGAAATTTGATTAAGCAAAAGTGTGCTGAAGCTGGCAATGAATTAAGAGACGACAGGGTGGTGATGGATCTAGGCTCACCAGTGGATTAATGCCTTTCTGGAGAGACTGTGTGAGATCCCACAGGAGTGAGCTGGACCTTGCAGGTCTGGATTCATTACAGAGAGCAGGTTGTTATAAAGTGGGCCTACCGTCACCTCTTGGGCTTTCGTGGGAGAGTATCACCAGAAGCCAAACAGTGTGTGCTGTTAGATTAGTAGAAGTGTGAGCCAAGCAAACCTGCTGTCTCTGTCTTACCAGCCTCAGGCATTCTGTGACAGGACACAAAATGGACCAAGGCTTGGGCCTTGAAAATACAAAGGGAGAAAAAGAGAAGTAATTCTGTTGTCAGTTTGGTACCAGAATGCGCACTCCTATTCCTATATTAGCAATTATATTCCTACATTACAGTCAAAATTACAATTATAATTATTCACACATAGCAATTTTATTCATACATTATCTTTATTACATGATAGCAGGAAATCTTATATTACTTATTCTGTGAAATGTTAGATTTATTCCACAAGAAATTTTACAGACCATATGCCATCAACGACCATTAGAAAAGTTATTTGCTGTAGATACTGAAAGTACAGCATTGAAGAAGACATGGTCCTTACTCTCTTAAGTCTTTAATAAAGTAGGGAAGACAAGAAATAAACAAATGATCACACAAGTAAATAAATACTCAAAAGCTCCAGAGTGAAAATGAACAGGAAATGCCTTCTGGCTTTAGCTAAAGACTTTACAGTTGACTTTGTGGCAAAGTCGGTACTTTTCAATGTTTAAAAGAACACATGCTGCAGAAGAATATTTACTATTTACTATCTCATATTATCCTGAATTCTGTTCTTAAAGATAGACAAGGAGCAAGAAAAATGAAACAATGCTGACGCATGTCTTCAGTCTGCTTTCATTGCATTAACTGGCCTTCACTGTATTTTACTTTTGATGCTGTGGGATCTCTTATATAGTCTATACGTGGCTATATAATTTATAGTATAAATTCCAATAGTCCGTGATTGAATCCCAAGATCATCACAGAATGTGTAAGGGACTATAATTTTGAAAAACATCTTGGCAATTTGGGCTTAAAGAAAGATCACGCTGTAGCTGGGTGTCGTGCCAGTAATCCCAGCATTTGGGAGAGGGAAGCAGTAGGCTTGTGATTTTGAGGCTAGATTGAGAATGAGACCCTGTCTAGAATACAATAAAATCAAATAAAAAGATAAAACAGAATAGAGAGTATGGCTGTTTATTAGTTTATACCTGGAGTGCAGAAAGAAAGAATTTAGCTTCTCCATGTAGGAATTATGTGTTAACACCCATAGATTCCATTTTTATTAGCATCACTTTTCTCTAATTTTTCTTTGTATAAGGCATGGGCAGTTTTATTAAATATTTACCTAACAGTGAAGTTTCATAAGATTCCATAGTTTTGAATGTATGTTCTGCAGGTTTTCCTCCCAAACCACTTGAAATAAGTAAAACATTTCTGTCTCCATAGCTTTCCAAATATACACTCTTGACAAATTGGTTAGTTACGATATGAGACTAGGCAGTTTGCCCATAATTGAAGACATTTTGCCAACAAGCCACAGGCTGCCAGGGGAAGCTGCGCTATGCTCTGAATATGAGAAGATGATCCCTCTGTAAATATCCAGGCTCTCTGCCCTTTCAAAGAAATGATTCCAGGCTGCATGATTGGCAGATGCCTTAATTAATCATGACGCCATGTGATGGCCATCCTTAAGGATGACAGCTGACTCTGTTCGGAGTTCACACTCTTGCCTTCCCATTCTTTATTAGGACCCACTTGTTTCTGCCATGACCATGTGACAAAGAATGGAGACACAAAGAGCTTGATTTCATTCACAACTCATTTCTCCTGCAGTCCGTTTGACGAAATTGTCACTGTCTCCCTAGCTGCGTTTAGCCTTTGTAATATGAAAAGATACATACGAATACACACTGGGATAGCATCAGAACTCCAGAAAACCCAAGGTCTTCAGAAACTCATGAAATGCTATTTGTGAACCTAACTAAGAATGCTTTTATAATTGACAAACAACCAGAGGTTATTAATGTCACCAGGAAGTTTCTGGTCTAGCTAAGCTGAGGGTAAACTGCTACTCCTTGGGAACACATTCCGTGGGCTTTTCAAGAGTGATTTGGTTTCTTCTGCTAGAGCTGTGATTTATGAGATGAATTCCTAGGGCTGTGAGGCGACTCGTGCAGCTACCGAGCAAGAGCACTTGGTCGCTTCTCATTATGCGCTCCTGCACATTACATAGAGTTCACCAGAGGCCCATCACAGCTCTTAAGAGCAAAATAGTACTCACTTTGGTGAGATTAATTATTGACTTTGGGGGCCTATTTTCTGACTCAGCAATCACTAGGAAAGTATTTCTACTCCAAGACTGCTGGCCTCATCCTTTCTCACCTACTCAGAGTTACCTCTACGGTTCTGCATTTGAACCTGTCGAAGCTTAGAACCCCACCACTGGCCTCCAGTCCTCTCTATAGAGGCTTCGATCTAGGCACAGCTGTGACAATCTCCATGTTTTCATGTCACAGTCAATGATTCTCAGTCCATCATCTGCCCCAGCACACATCTCATGAATCAGAGTGGCTTCCTCAAGTTCCTGGAACTGGTGATTGAGAGCAAGCATAGTGAACAGGACCAGGTACAGGACTGACAGGCATTTCCGACTTCCAAATCCAAATCCATCCCGTGTCCTCACAAAGCCATGTACTCGAAACGATTAAGAACTATTGGTTGGTTACATGTGCTTTTTAGCAGTGGTTGTCTTTGTGACGTCACAATGATTTTCCTCTCATGTTTTCTTGCCTTCCAGTCATGTTTTTATAATGCTTTTATAGCTGGCATTGTATCTGCCAAGAACAACACACAGGCACATCTTGCTAGGCACTCACAGACCTAAATCAATTATTTCCCTGAAACATTTTCAAGAGAAATGCAGGCCTCCTGTTTACTTTTTCTAAGAAGGCTCATTGTGCTAACAAAATACAGACACAATTTAAAAGGGACAATGAATTCACAGTGATGAAAGGCTATGTAGAATAGAGGGGCTGTCAGCTCCAAACGAGGCAAGACATGCAAAAGTGGAGGAGGATGGGGGTCGGGGGGACATCAGAAATGACACTGTCCAGGGATCCTGGGCTATGGATCTTGAGAGGTAATGTATACAGAGACAACTTACAGAGTGGATCAAACTACAGGAAGCAGGGAAGGGATTCCCTTATCCATATATATGTGAAAGCACAAGCCAGCTAAACAGCTGAAGGATGTGCATGAACCCTGTACTTAAGGGTTGCCTGCTTATGGGCTTGTGTTTCTAAGATCATGGAAGTAATACCCAAGGAATTCTAGCTCTCTATAATAAAGGAAAGAATAATAAAATAACTGCATGGTAGCAATCAGAGAAAAGAATTGCTAGCCTGCCACATCTAACTTCCCAGTGTTTCCTAACTGCATATATCTAAAATAAAACCAATACTTCCTAAATTCAGGACACTTTAAGCCTTGTTAAAACTTAGCAACCCAAATGAATATTTTAAGAATATTATGGAGGTGGGGAGCATTCAATAGAATTATCTTGTGTCAACACATCATTTGCTTTTCCTTAATAATTTGTGTATCTGTTCATCTGTGTGTACATGTGTGGGGGAAGTGTCCGTCTGGCTGGAGGGACAGGAGGTGAATGTTAAGTATCTTCCTGAATCATTCTCCACCTTGCTTTTTGTGACATGGCCTCTCCTTGAATTGGGAGCTCATTAGTTTGACTAGACTGACTGGCCAATAAGCCCCAGGGATGCACCTGTCTCTGTGTCCCCAGGGCCAGGATTAGAAATGCAAGCTGCATTTGGTGCTGGTGATCTGAACCCAGGTCCTCATATTTTGAACAGCCAGCACTTTACAGAATGAACCACCTCTCTATCACCACTAATAAACTATTAAGCTAAATTGCCAAGCTTTTGTGTGTGTGTGTATGCATGTTTTAAACTCGATTTTTTACATGTTCTCCAAGTTTCCTTATTGTAAACCAATTGAATACTTCTATAAATCCCCCCCCCCATCATTTTGCCACTGTAGGGCAGAAGGGAAAGATGTTCTGCCATGGCTGGTGAGCAGGTTTTCATTTCAGCATGGAAAGTTCCAGTACAGATCCACCTGCAACTTGCTGGGCTTCATTCAGACAGGACACTTCTAATTGAACATGCCGGCCCAGGGACTTTGGAGTCAGCTAAGAATATGTGTCATGTGTTGTCAGCTCTTTCTCATAAATGATAATGTTGTACTTGGACTCTCTGAACAATTGGCTGCCACAATGACAACTGATTATAGCAGAAACAAAGAGGGTTTTTTCCTGCATGTGTGATGGGTCCTTAATAGGTTTTAAATAATAAAAATCACAATGTGGCAAGCTCAGAAGCGCAGCAATTACATTTCCCTTGTTTAGAATGTAATCCAAGTTCCCACATTAATTCCACGCTGGGTGTTTAAATTTTCGCTCACTGAGGCTTACTGATTAGAGCAGATACATCATGTAGTATTTCCTTCAATATCTAGCTAACTATGGCTTAGGATTTAGCAACAATTCCCTTCAGAGCCTCATGTGGCATCTGGAGCAACAGCTGCTCGGCTCCATACGAGAGAAATAGTCATGCAATGAACTGTGTTATCTTTCAACTAAATATGGATATTATACATCCTATTGTTGCTTAATGAAAAGGCGCATGACTTTAAGAAATCATTAAGTATTCTGGTGTTTAGTTACATTTTCATTTTTCATAACAAGACTTCCTCAGACATTTTTACCCCTCACATCCTATCACACACAGCATGCCTGAGGCACACGTGTCTCTCCCAGCACCTGTGAAGGTCATCAGCTGCATAGGGTGGCAGGCAAGCGTCACACACACCCGGCTCCACACACGCAGACATTGCGAACCACAGAAGGCTCAACCTGTGATTACAACAGGGCCAATCACAAGCCTCACTCACTGCTCAGGACTAGGTACTTTAGACACTCAAGGACATGGTTTCACAGGGTTTGTTTAAAATTAGAACTGTGCACTCATGATACAACTGCAAAGGGAAAAAAGTCAAAACAATCGCTGTGCTTGCTTTCTGCCTTAATTCAGTTAGCTAAAGGGGATGCCTAAAGTTCTTCCATATTGCAGATCCAACAAACTGCTACCAAGACCATTTGTAGAGGATACTGGACAAGTTACTTTACTAGAGAGATACAGCAGCCAGATGCACACTGACCTGAATAGGAAATCTCTTTACAGACATATTTATACTCATTCATCTATGAAAGTCACTTGAAGAATCCTGGCTATAAAGCTGGTTTGGGGTAAAGGACAGCACAAACAACACTATTCTCAACTGCTTTCTCCTGAAGCTGGTGACAGCTGCGGCCACACCCACCTTTTCACCCTTAAACTGGACAACCATCCCATTCTCTGCTCGAGTCTGGGTGTCTTCTTAGCCTAATATCCAAAACCCCACATTCATTCTTTCTTGGTGGTTGGTTCCTTAAGGATTGACTCACCGCTGCATCTTCAACCTTAGTCCTACCCCCTTCTCCTTGACACCTTCGCCCTCATTCAGCTCTAGTCCACCTTGTACAAAGTCAGCCACCCTATCCCTCAATTCCTCTCTAGCTGTAGCTATCCCAGCTTGCTGTCCTGCATAGTCAGACACGTTATAAGACATGGTCTTTCTTTCCTCACCACCCACCCGTCCAGGAAAACCTGGGTACCTGATGTCACTGAAACTGCTCTCCTCAAGGCCTCTAGTTTTTATGACATGGGAACTCCATATAAACATAAACTCCACTGCCCTCCTGTGTCTTGACCTTACAGGATCTGTGACTTGTGACACAATTGGTTGTCCTTTATTTTGTGTTTGTTTCTACCTTTGTCTTTCATGACTGCTTTATCTTAGTTTTGGTCCATCTCCATTACATGTACGTATTATTGCTGGGGAGCATTATATCCATTCCTTTCACGTCACACACACACACACACACACACACACACACACACGTATGCATGCACCTCCATTGTGGATTCTTTCTATAGAAATACAGATATCTAAGCCACACCTCCCCTTAAAGAACTCAAACTCAACATGTTCAAAACTGAGCTCATGAGTCCTGTGCTCTTCTCAGATGCACGATTTGTAAGAGCAGCACTGCTGTGGAGTGGCCTGTGCCAGGTCATATGTCTATTTTCTCTCTTCTTTCTGACCTATCCACTGTTTCACAGGAGCCTATGAGGAAAAAAATGTACCACTTGTCAGTTTTGTTTACATAAAACCAGAGCTGCTTCTCCACTCTGAAGTTCTTAACCAAGGAATCCCATTTAGAGAAGAGATGGGGACAAAAGTAGGAATACCTATTTTCTCTCTGGGATGGAGAATGCCGAAAAGGGGAGGAGTCACAAGCCATAGCAGGGATTTAGCCCCAATAGAGCATCCTTTTCTGACCTCCTCTACAACTCACACAGAGCAAATGATATGACCACATCTCTAGATCTAATACAGAATTGGAAAAAAATCAGTTTGGGGCCAGATATGGTGGTGCACATCTGTAATCCCAGCACTCAGGAGGCCAGTGTGGTACACAGTAAATTCCAGATTACATAGGGTGTTTCTGCTGAAAAAAAAATCATAGTTCAGTGCAGAAAACAATTTCTCACATTTTAAGAACTAGAATAGTTGGAAATAACTCACCAGGCATATGGTTGTCAAGGAAATAAAATATGCACTGATCTGTATACTTTCTATGAACAGCTAGACCTGTGTTATCTCATACAGAACCCTTGGAACACATGGTTGCTTGAGTCAAATAAAATTTAAAATTGGATTTCTCTGTCATAGAAGCCACAAAGTGCTTAGTGGCCACACATGCCAACATTAGTAGATAGTGCACAGTATTCCATTCTTACCACTGCCCAAAGTCCTAGTTGGCAGTGATGGCCTAGACAAGGGCCAACACAGATCAGAAGAACAGCAATTAGCATAAAAATGCAGGTTATAAGAAGAGAAGGAAAAGCCAGTGGTGAGCTGGCAGAGAAACAGCTAATCTGGGGATTTTGTGGTATAATGGATGAGTTCGCAAAGAAGTTACAGGAGGTCTCAGCAAATATAGCTAAACATGACCCAGTGTGACCATGGGATTCAGACCCATCTGCGTGAGATTAGCCTTGATGTTAGCACCCTCTCATCCTTCCCTAAATTATACCATGTTCCTCCCTAGTGCTGGAGATCAGGCAATCAGAATAGCTGCTACCCAAGAATATTTACAGAGGTCATTTGCCAATGGTTTACTCTTCTGTGCAGTAGGCTCCCCCTGCTATAACCAGACAACCACAGGATTGCGTTCTGAGATTCCTTTATGAGTAGAAGTGAGAGTAGTAGCCAGCACCAAACTGCTATGCCCATCTTTCCTCTAGAGCTAATCCTAAAATGGCAGACGCAAGATGTCATTTTTCTTAATATGTATGGTGGTGCCTGATATACTCATCGCATGAAAGTATGCTGGCTGGTTCTGTGACTGTGGTAAGTCATAAATATGAGGACAGTTTGGAAATATGCAGTCCATAAAGTTTGATTTCCCCCTTTTACTAGACAATTTAAGAATCTGAATCCTGCTTCTAACATGATGGCGGACAGGATCCTTTTTCTTCATCAGTTCATCCTTGGTGCAGAGCCATCAACAACAAAGCACTGTGCACCCCTGACACCTAGCACCTCATCTGGGGACCCCTCCATCCTGCACATTTGCACTTGTGTTCACACCTCCCAGGAATCACAACTCTCACTGATTGGTTAAGAGCATTTTATCTAGAGGACACACCTCTTTACTTTCTCAGAATATACCACAATTTGCTTGCTTTGAATAGCGTTCCATACTGATGGAGAATGTTTCTCTGAATATCTATTTTCTCTTATACACAGCAATCGGCTTTCATTCCTCCTACTGTTCCCGCAGAGCCGAATGTAATCGCTGCAGTGTACACAGCTCCAGAAATCCTTCTCAGTCTGTGCTTTTAGGTAGGAATGGGGGGGGTGTCTTAAATCATCATACAGTCTCAGAAGTATATTTATCAAGTATTGAAATGATTATTATGGTGGTTGCAAGTCTTCACTAGACACTCAGGCAAAACACCCATGTTAACCTAAGACAGGTGAGCCAGGTAACCCAAGGTAAGTCAGGAAGGAATACCTAANAGAGCAGCACTGCTGTGGAGTGGCCTGTGCCAGGTCATATGTCTATTTTCTCTCTTCTTTCTGACCTATCCACTGTTTCACAGGAGCCTATGAGGAAAAAAATGTACCACTTGTCAGTTTTGTTTACATAAAACCAGAGCTGCTTCTCCACTCTGAAGTTCTTAACCAAGGAATCCCATTTAGAGAAGAGATGGGGACAAAAGTAGGAATACCTATTTTCTCTCTGGGATGGAGAATGCCGAAAAGGGGAGGAGTCACAAGCCATAGCAGGGATTTAGCCCCAATAGAGCATCCTTTTCTGACCTCCTCTACAACTCACACAGAGCAAATGATATGACCACATCTCTAGATCTAATACAGAATTGGAAAAAAATCAGTTTGGGGCCAGATATGGTGGTGCACATCTGTAATCCCAGCACTCAGGAGGCCAGTGTGGTACACAGTAAATTCCAGATTACATAGGGTGTTTCTGCTGAAAAAAAAATCATAGTTCAGTGCAGAAAACAATTTCTCACATTTTAAGAACTAGAATAGTTGGAAATAACTCACCAGGCATATGGTTGTCAAGGAAATAAAATATGCACTGATCTGTATACTTTCTATGAACAGCTAGACCTGTGTTATCTCATACAGAACCCTTGGAACACATGGTTGCTTGAGTCAAATAAAATTTAAAATTGGATTTCTCTGTCATAGAAGCCACAAAGTGCTTAGTGGCCACACATGCCAACATTAGTAGATAGTGCACAGTATTCCATTCTTACCACTGCCCAAAGTCCTAGTTGGCAGTGATGGCCTAGACAAGGGCCAACACAGATCAGAAGAACAGCAATTAGCATAAAAATGCAGGTTATAAGAAGAGAAGGAAAAGCCAGTGGTGAGCTGGCAGAGAAACAGCTAATCTGGGGATTTTGTGGTATAATGGATGAGTTCGCAAAGAAGTTACAGGAGGTCTCAGCAAATATAGCTAAACATGACCCAGTGTGACCATGGGATTCAGACCCATCTGCGTGAGATTAGCCTTGATGTTAGCACCCTCTCATCCTTCCCTAAATTATACCATGTTCCTCCCTAGTGCTGGAGATCAGGCAATCAGAATAGCTGCTACCCAAGAATATTTACAGAGGTCATTTGCCAATGGTTTACTCTTCTGTGCAGTAGGCTCCCCCTGCTATAACCAGACAACCACAGGATTGCGTTCTGAGATTCCTTTATGAGTAGAAGTGAGAGTAGTAGCCAGCACCAAACTGCTATGCCCATCTTTCCTCTAGAGCTAATCCTAAAATGGCAGACGCAAGATGTCATTTTTCTTAATATGTATGGTGGTGCCTGATATACTCATCGCATGAAAGTATGCTGGCTGGTTCTGTGACTGTGGTAAGTCATAAATATGAGGACAGTTTGGAAATATGCAGTCCATAAAGTTTGATTTCCCCCTTTTACTAGACAATTTAAGAATCTGAATCCTGCTTCTAACATGATGGCGGACAGGATCCTTTTTCTTCATCAGTTCATCCTTGGTGCAGAGCCATCAACAACAAAGCACTGTGCACCCCTGACACCTAGCACCTCATCTGGGGACCCCTCCATCCTGCACATTTGCACTTGTGTTCACACCTCCCAGGAATCACAACTCTCACTGATTGGTTAAGAGCATTTTATCTAGAGGACACACCTCTTTACTTTCTCAGAATATACCACAATTTGCTTGCTTTGAATAGCGTTCCATACTGATGGAGAATGTTTCTCTGAATATCTATTTTCTCTTATACACAGCAATCGGCTTTCATTCCTCCTACTGTTCCCGCAGAGCCGAATGTAATCGCTGCAGTGTACACAGCTCCAGAAATCCTTCTCAGTCTGTGCTTTTAGGTAGGAATGGGGGGGGTGTCTTAAATCATCATACAGTCTCAGAAGTATATTTATCAAGTATTGAAATGATTATTATGGTGGTTGCAAGTCTTCACTAGACACTCAGGCAAAACACCCATGTTAACCTAAGACAGGTGAGCCAGGTAACCCAAGGTAAGTCAGGAAGGAATACCTAATACCTTTTCTCCTTTTTTTTTTTATTGATGTACTATTTTTTGTCATCTTTAATAAGTTTGGTCTAGGTTTATACCACTTTGTGTATATTGTTCTTGATGATAAAAAATATCAAGGATTGTTTCCCATATAACTTTCACCTCTGCCATATATTCCTTATAATTTTTAATTCCCAGTTGTTTTGGAAACAAAGTGCCTATTGTAAGTCACAATCTATTCATATTCTTCATGTCTGTTCATGATTCATCATGTATACTAGCACCAAATCAATAAAAGGGGAAACTATGTTATTTTTCGTAAAAATGGATGATTTCTCGGAATTATATTTTTATCACAGAATAATCTCATTTGAAGAAAAATTCTCTCAATAATCACGATCTGACACAGCTGTATTTAAAGAGAGAGGAAGAGAGGGTGTTGAAGGGATGAGTCAGTGGGTAAAGTTCCAAAACAACCATGAGGGACTTGGTTGGGATCCCTGGCAACTATACAAAAGCTAAGCATGCCAACAAATAACTACCATCCCAGTGCTGGGAAGCAGGGACCTAGAGTTTAATGGTCAGCCTGTCTAGCCAATTACTGAGTTTCAGGTTCAGTGAGAGACCCTGTCTGACACTGGGCCTGCACAAGAATGGGCCTACCAGTAGTCAAGCATGGATGGGGAGGGGCTCAGAGATCCTATTTCTCAGTGCTGAACTATTTAGTTTTTATAGAATCAGAAAGACGGAAGGGGTCTTTATGCTCAGTAGCATATCCAGTAGTGGCCCCACTGGGCTCTAATGGGTAGGTGCAATATAATCACACAGAAGGCCCTTGCTAAAATAAATGGGCCACCAAACAAATGTCAAGAATCTGGGAAAGGGACAGGTAGGGAAGGGTAAGGATTGATTGGGATGGGAGTGAGATAAGGTGACAGGGAGAGAGCTGTCAGAATGTACTGTATGATTCCCAAAGACAAAACTTAATTAGAAAATATAGTCATATACAAATCAAATGATTCTTCTAGCTCTTATCTGAATACAAAAGTGCACCAATGTTATTTGTGATTTATAAAATCTGATTAAATATAACTATGTGTTTAACTTACTATGACTTCAAATTTTACTTTATTATTGTGTGTGGAAAAAGTGATTAAAAGCCTTTGAACTCTAACATAAATGTCACTTTTCAAATGAAAAGTTATCATTCGTTTTTGTTTCTTAGATACCTCATCTGATTAAACAATTGAAATATATATGGGAGAGAACAAACTGAAGACGTCCAACTTCAACACTCATGTACACACACTTATGCACACATGTATCACACACAGAGAGAAAAGAAAATTCATCCTTTATTATAAAGATATAGTCTCATGAAATTTATTATGACTGATTTAAAGGCCCAATTGTGATCTACAAAGGCAAAATCGGGAGCATGATGCAAAACAGGCTGCTTTACAACCTAAGCACCATTTTCTTCAGGAAATTAATAATGGATATGGGTGCATATATCTATATGCACATGCATGCATATGTGTGTATAGAAATATAAAACCAATTTTAGTATTTTGTTGATTATAATATAGGAGAATTATAAGTTGTTCTACTAATGATACAGCTAGGCAGACTTTATATCAAAATAAAGATTAAGAATTAATAATTATAGGTAAAAGAAAATCCAAGACAGAATCCCAAAACCTTATAAAATCAAGAGAAAACTCTCTTCTGTAAAATAGGTCATTAAATACATAGCTCTTTCTGTACTCGACTGTATTTCTCCACCAACACCTCCTTCATGTGAACTTTGTAAATGCATTTCAAATTCTCTCCTTTGTTTGGCAAAATAAGAAAGTTCCCTTTGTTCTAAAAATTACATTTAGCACATTTATTACTTTGATAGACTGGACTTTCATAGTAGTATACTTGATGCTAGATTATAGTTTTCATCGACTTATTCTTTCACAATTATTGGTTGAGATTACACTCTGGCTTACATTATAGATGTACTGTATATTAAATTTACATATATAGCCAGTTGCTATGTGCTTTTCAAAAACACAATTGTTAAAATCACATACAATTTAGCTGTTTCCTGTACTTAAAATGGTTACTTTGGCTCACACCAGTTTGTTCCTCTGTGGATTTTAAATGTAAATACAGATTTAATTTTTCATTCAAAAAAATCCTTTTTTCTTGGCCAACCCTTTCTTTTTACCTCCCAAACCAGGAAATACGCCAATGTTTTTTTTAGAAAGTATGCTTGCTTACTCTCCAAATGTACTTGGAAGGCGATTAAAGCATGGCAAAAGAAAAGCAGAGAAATCAAATGTGTAGGCTACATGAGATATAGTCAGTTCATTTCACTGTCAATTTCAAGAACGTTTGAAAAGAGAACAAGAAAAGAAGAAGGGAAGAAAGGAAAGCAAACATCAGGCAGAAACACTAAAAGTACTTGTGGTGATAATTTCAAAGTTCTTTGAATCTAAGCCTTAATTATACTTATTAAATTACTGTATTGACAGCTAATATTTGATGTTTGTGTAATCTGAACATGATGAGAACAATGAAACAAATGGCTCTCTAAAAGTAGTACCTCTAACGTGGCCTTAAGGTGGAACAGGTTAAGAACCATGGGAGGTCACAGTTTCTTATGGAACCAACTAAATGATTATTGGTTCACTAAAGTATGGAGACCATCAAGGTACAATAGAGAGAATTAAATTGTAGAATAGAAAATTACTTGTTGGGCTTAAAATTTTCAAAAAAAATTATTTTTATCTTAGAATTGGCATGGCACCATTTCAAATAGGGGTTTAGCATCATTACATCCTTAGAGAACATTCTTTAAAGGGTAGGAGAGAAAAACACTATCATAACTGAAATTCTACTTCAGTTACCAGTCAGGCTTAGTGTGCTTCATAGAGAATACAGCAATTCCAGAAAGGCAGCCTTTTATAAACCTAAGGGCATCAAGCCTGACGGAAGTGATGTCACTTCCCTAGGACTTACACTATGCGCCTTCAGCTTCTCACCCATACAATAGCTCGATAAAACTCCTTACTTTATTGGGTTGTTAGTAGAATTAAGTGGAATATGTATATAACTTGTTCTCAATGATAAAACGCCATTTAGTTCCCTTTCAAAGTCATAGAATACAGACTTCAAGGCCTTTTTTCCTTTGCCCCATGTCCCCCACCCTCATTCCACTATCCCATACATTTTCTGGGTGTAACAAACACAAGACCAAATGTTTCTGAAAATAATTCACAACTTCAAAATGCTTTAATAGAACTTTAATATTTAAGGTCACCCTGATAAATTTTGAGTTTCTACTTGGAAAAAATTACATATATGTGTGTGATATTATATATACCATACATATATATGAATTATATATTTTATGTGCCATACATATATATGAATTGTATATAATATATATTATACACATCACACATATATATTACTCATATACATATGCACATATGTAAATGTGTGCTCATGGTTGTGTACAATTTCTTATCCTGAATGAATGAAG
Source organism: Bramus lutescens (assembly GCA_001685075.1). NCBI lineage: Eukaryota > Metazoa > Chordata > Mammalia > Rodentia > Cricetidae > Bramus > Bramus lutescens. The sequence continues at coordinate 35,882 of LOEQ01011500.1, forward strand.
AGAACAAATTCCTGCCTTAGATAGCAAGCAAGTAAACAGGTATTAGAGGACTCAGCTATTACTGGCATTGTTATTAAAAATAAAATACTCAAGTAAGAAATTATTATTGTTCCATAGGGTAGGGTTAAATTCTATAAAGTGATATTTAAATCATTGTTTAAGGGCTCTCTGTGAGCCAGAGGTCTCCATAAAACACTGAAGTAGGGCAGTAAGCCAANTTATGGAACCAACTAAATGATTATTGGTTCACTAAAGTATGGAGACCATCAAGGTACAATAGAGAGAATTAAATTGTAGAATAGAAAATTACTTGTTGGGCTTAAAATTTTCAAAAAAAATTATTTTTATCTTAGAATTGGCATGGCACCATTTCAAATAGGGGTTTAGCATCATTACATCCTTAGAGAACATTCTTTAAAGGGTAGGAGAGAAAAACACTATCATAACTGAAATTCTACTTCAGTTACCAGTCAGGCTTAGTGTGCTTCATAGAGAATACAGCAATTCCAGAAAGGCAGCCTTTTATAAACCTAAGGGCATCAAGCCTGACGGAAGTGATGTCACTTCCCTAGGACTTACACTATGCGCCTTCAGCTTCTCACCCATACAATAGCTCGATAAAACTCCTTACTTTATTGGGTTGTTAGTAGAATTAAGTGGAATATGTATATAACTTGTTCTCAATGATAAAACGCCATTTAGTTCCCTTTCAAAGTCATAGAATACAGACTTCAAGGCCTTTTTTCCTTTGCCCCATGTCCCCCACCCTCATTCCACTATCCCATACATTTTCTGGGTGTAACAAACACAAGACCAAATGTTTCTGAAAATAATTCACAACTTCAAAATGCTTTAATAGAACTTTAATATTTAAGGTCACCCTGATAAATTTTGAGTTTCTACTTGGAAAAAATTACATATATGTGTGTGATATTATATATACCATACATATATATGAATTATATATTTTATGTGCCATACATATATATGAATTGTATATAATATATATTATACACATCACACATATATATTACTCATATACATATGCACATATGTAAATGTGTGCTCATGGTTGTGTACAATTTCTTATCCTGAATGAATGAAGAGAACAAATTCCTGCCTTAGATAGCAAGCAAGTAAACAGGTATTAGAGGACTCAGCTATTACTGGCATTGTTATTAAAAATAAAATACTCAAGTAAGAAATTATTATTGTTCCATAGGGTAGGGTTAAATTCTATAAAGTGATATTTAAATCATTGTTTAAGGGCTCTCTGTGAGCCAGAGGTCTCCATAAAACACTGAAGTAGGGCAGTAAGCCAACCATTACCAATATGGATTATATCTCTAGGGGGTAAATCATATCTGAGACCCACTAAAGACTGTTAGCACAGGCTCAACTACAAAAAGGATATATATTATTATTTTTAAGCCCAAGGCAAAATTATGAGTACCTTTTTATTGATATAGACAAGGGTTAGTGATTTAACTCTAATAACTGGTCAAAATTCCTTGTAACTTAACAGACAAGCGTACTTCATTGCTTTGAATGCATTCACTTCTGCATTCAAAGTGTATGAACCAAGGATGAAGAACAATTGAGAACCTAGTCCATTTCCTATGTCTTAGGAATTAAGTACAGGGTCTTATGCAGCTTACATAGGCAGTCTGCCACTAAGCCATGTATTTCTAGCACAACACAGTTAGTTTTGAATATCAGTTCACTGTATGCACATACAAGAAGGTGGCTGGCATTCCTGGTGATGCAAGTGCAGGGCCACAAGCCCTTAACACTTCAGCCAACAAGTCAATTAGTGGTCATTTGAAGAAAGAATGGGTTGCTGTTCAAAAATCTGCAAATAATCCTGAGAAAGATAAAAACGTTCTAACAACTAAATTCAGAAGGATTTGTGTAGAATTCAGAGGCATAGACTCACATAGATGTTCTTTAGTGGCATACCTGAAGGTCAGATAACTTTTAGGCCAACAGGGTCACAGTTGAACATGAGTCAAAAGTACTCCACACATGTCTGTCTACAAAAAAATGTTTACAGAATCATCTTGCATTTACTTAATCTTATTTTTGTTAGAGTTTGTGCATAAAAATTCTAGGAGGAAAAACAAGCATCTGCAACTCAAAAGGGCTACAATATAAATCTATGAGTATTGGGTTGTCTGGATCCTTGAGCATCCAATCCTTGAAACAATGTGTCCAGACAGTATCACATACATTCTAAAAAGATGATTCTATTGCTTTAAAATATAATTTTTGCCTTGTTATGATTTGGCCTTTTCGGGGACCTGTTACTCTCTCCTTTGCTGTTGTTTCCTTTGGGAATGGGGATATCATTCTGTGGTGGTTTGAAGAAGAACGACCACCATAGGCTCATATACTTGAAAGTTTGGTTCTCAGTTGGTGAACTGTCCAGAACGATTAGAAGTAAGGCCTTGTTGGAAGATGTGTGTCACTGGGGGTGGACTTTGAGGTTTCAAAGGCCCATATCCAGCCCAGTCTCACTCTTTCTCTACCTGTTTCTTGTAGATAAGACATGAACTCTGAGCTAGTGGTCCAGTGTTACGCCTGTGTGCCTGCCTGCCTGCCTGCCTGCCTATGCTGTTTCCTGTCATGATGCTCATGAACAAATGTTCTGATGCTCTCAGCAAGTCCACAGTAAGATTTTTTTTCTTTTTTTTTTTTTATAAGTTGCTTTGGTCACAGTATCTCTTCACAGCAATAGAACCGTGGCTATGACAGTCTCAACTTCCTGTCTTACCATTGAATTTTGGAAACACACGTTTTACATCAAGTTTACAGGTGAGGAGCAGCTGGTCTCGGTATGGTATGAAGCCCATCTCTTACTCTCAGATCTGATTGAAATGATGGAAAGGACTCCAGACTTGGACGTTTCAGTTGATACTAGGATGAGTTAAGACTATGAGAGCTACTGGGATGGAATAAATATATTCCTTTTAAGGTGAAGTGGATCAGGAGAACTCATGTGGTTTGAATGTGCTTCCTCCAAACTCATATTGCCAATGTAATCGTTTTAAGAGGTGAGAACTTTTAGAAGAAATGGTGTGTAGGGGACTCAGCTGTTGTGAACGAGAAAACCACTGCAAAGGAGGCTTCACATTTCATTTCTCTCTTCCCATTCTGCCTTCAGCCATGTGAGGTCATGGCATCCCTCAGCATCCCCACAGAGGGTACATCTTTCACCAGCAATGAAACCTGCCAACACTTTGGTCTTGGGTTTCCTTGCAGCCAGAGCCTTTCAAAAATCACTAACTGAGGCTTTGGGATTCTCTTCCAGGACAAACGAATTAGACACTATCTTCACTGGAGCCTCTCACACGTGACATGTGTTTTCTGATAACTCTTGCCAGCATCCTCTTTCTGGCTTCTTGATAGTCTTTATAATTGACTCTGACAATAATTTTGACTACCATACACACATAAAGGTAAAAAAGGAAGGCTTAAAGCAACACTATTGGTACTCAAATTCCAGATTCTTGGATATTGGCTATGAGACTTTGGATTAAGTTACTAAAACCTCATCTTATCTTACTTTCCTCAACTATAGATTTGGAATAACTCTTAGATGAAAAAACTTTCACAAAGTTCTTATGAAGATTATATCATGGGTGTGATTGCTTGGTATGTATTAAAGTTTCTTTTATCATTGTTCTGCAACTGATTCATGAATATAAGCATACTCTCTAATATATTTTTAAAGTTTCTAATTAATAAGTTACAAACTTCCCTTTCAGGATGCCTGCCCTTCTATCTGCGAACAATGCCTACTGTGGAATAATCCTTCTGTATGCTGTGAATATGTATTGCTCTCATTGGTTGATAATAAAAGCCAATTTGGCCTATAGCTAGGCAGGAAAGTCTAATTGAAAATACAGAGAGAAGCAAGGTGGAGTCGAGGGAGATGTGAGCCATCCACCCAGGAAGTAAGATGCCAGAGGACTGGTAAAGCTACAGCCATGTGGCGATACATAGATTAATAGAAATTAGTTAATTTAAGTTGTAAGAGCTAGTGAATATTAAGCCTGAGTTATCAGCCAAACATTTATAATTCCTATAAGCTTCTGTGTGGTAATTTGGGAAGCACTTGCTGGGAGTTTGGAAGCAGACAGACAGGAGACAAGCCTCTGCTTACAAATGCCTACTTCTTACATAGTAAGGATGGACCTTCCCTCAACGTAAGATCTTCTACCAGTGGACTTACATGATGTTTTAAAGGCATAAACCTGACTTTCACGTGACGGAACAGACTCAGAAACTTGTACAAGGCCCCACAGTCAAGTGTTGGCCACTAGGATCTGCGTCTAGGTTTGTGAATCTAAAGGCTTGAGGTCTTTTCCTTTCTTGCAGGTAATCAATGCATAACAGAGGGAGGAAAGAATGCAGATGTTTAAGTACTGCAGAGTACCATTATCCCTTCAAGGTGAAGCAATCATAATTATCAGCGGCTCTGAGGAGCTCAAACCCAGGTCGGAAGAACCCTGTACTAGCTTTTAATATCCACCTTTCTACTTGTAGGAAGCAGAAGTAACCTTAGAGAAATTTTGTTTATTTGAGACAGGGGTTTTTTGGGTAGTTTTGGAATCTGTCCTTGAAATCTCTCTGTAGACCCGGCTGGCCTCGAACTCAGAGCTCCACCTGCCTCTGCCTCCTGAGTGCTGGGATTAAAGGCATGCACCACTACAGCCTGGTGAAAAAAAATAATTTCTTAAAGGGACAAAGTCATAGAACACAAATTTCATGTTAGTTATATGTAAAACAGAGTGTGGCCATAATGCTAAGAGGAGGTTTATCCCTCCATATTTTGTCTGACAGAAACCATATACTAACATGCAACAGGCAAGTTCATTGACCATAGCATGACCAGCTTTCATTGCAGAACTAGATGGCTACTCATTAGTTTTACTTGCAGGAATAGAAGACATTTCTCTAACAATTCAAAAGAGAAAAAATAATGAAAAGAAAATCTGGATTCCAATAGTGTGTCATTTTATTGATTTCATCAATTACTTAATACATGGAGTACATAAAATTTTATTTGATTTTATGCAAAAGAAAACAGAAAATCTAGAAGATTTGCATAACAATGAAACCATGCAAAGCAAATGTCTAACAACAGGAAGTATGGTTGTCTGTGTCTGAAAGTGAAGGGCATGCTGTCCTACAAACACAGAAGCTACATACAGTGTGCTGCAAGTTCCTTGAAAGCAGAAAATGCCCTAGTAGAACCAACTTACAGACCTTGTAGTGTAGTTCCCTTCAGCATGAGAAGTTCATTCATTCAGGAGCATTACCAAGTGCCTATACAGTGCCAAACAATATGCCAGGAACTGAGGAAGTACCAAGTTGGAGGGAGCTTAGTGGGGGCTGAACAAACATGCTCCTGGCCTGGCAGAGGTCATCAACAACTTCAGGTGATGTCACTTGGCGACTTCTTCCCATAGATGTGCTGTTACTCACATACCGTCTGCTCCTCTCTTCCCCAGAGTGTGTTGGGCTGTTCTCTTCCCTGAATGCTTTCACAGATGGGAGACGGAAGGTGGAAGAGGAAGCAACGTAGACAGCACTACTCACCAGGAAAGCCAAGACTGGATTCGGGCTTGCTGATTGACAGATTTAGGACAAAATTAAATGTTTGCTCTTCTTTCCAAGTGGTTATTTTTGCTATTTTGCTGGGCCGATTGAAGGACTTCCAGAAGGAATTTGGAGTGAAATTGGTTGAGCCGATAGGAATGTGAAATGATGCACACCGAATACAGAGAATTTGCAATCAGTGCTCATTACTCAACCAAGGAGAAGATGAGATTCCACAGCCATCCTGGTTTTGGTGCAAGAATGTATTTTAAAGTAGAAGTTGCTGGCCAAAAAAACATCCATAGTGACATGAATCTATTCTGTCCTCAGGGGTGAGTCTAGGAGGGAGCAAGGAGTAATTTCTTAATTTAAAATTGTTTATGATTTCTCTTTTAAATTAACAAAAATTCTCAGCAGGGCTCCAGATGGCCTGACATGAAACTAGGGTCACGTTTTATCCAGATTCAGATGAAAGACTTTTTAGAAGTTGCCTGATGTGAACTGATTTTTACTAATGAGTAAACCATCTATTCTCTTAAAAATCTCATACTGGTGAGCTTTGCTGCCTGCATGTATCTCTCTAATAAGAAAAGAATGTTTCAATGCTGTCTATGAAGACCATGAACTTCTCTAAAAAAATGCTTATGAGCTCAAGGTAGGTGTGGAGGTGAAATATTGGATTTCATAGCCTGGTCCTGGTCCCTGAAGGGCCCTGGGACTACATGGACAAGAGCCAAGGCTAAATCATGAACTGATGGTCAAAGTTCAAATTCAGGGCACTCTAGAAAGATGAGCCTTTTGTTTTTAAATGCCATATCACTCTTTATGTATATGTACTGGAACATAAATAGGGAAAAAACCAAGATTAGTTGTCTTGGGAAAAACCAACTACATCTTCACTTTAAAATTTACTTTCATCTCATATTCAATGTAAACAAAAAGATTGACTAAAAATTATCAACACATATAGCCCAATGCACCAGCACTGTTGTCCTGGTTTCCACCAAACTTCAAACTAATGTTTTAGGGCAATGATAAGCAAATAAAATAATGATTCCACTTTTCTGAGGTTCTCACGTCCCCAGTCAATCATGTTTGGGTTGGAATTCAGGACTCAGGGTCTAATGATCTCTAAGGCGTGGCTCATCTGCTGTTGAATTACCACTGTCCTCAAGTGGAGGCAGTGCTGTGGGAGCCCGAGCGGATGTCCATGTACAGAAACTGCTCCAGAAAGCCTTCCTACCAATCAGCACAGCCCACCATTCCCGCTGGGTCAGCCACTGGAACTGCTCAGAATCATACAAGGGAAGGTGGCTTGGTTCACATATAACCTTTACACAAATCCACTCAAGCACACATGATGGGCTCATGTGGAGTTTTACATGTAGTGTAGGAGACTTTCTTTGCAGTTGGAACTCTGATTCTCCATGTTCACCAATGTGGTATTGCATCATAAACATTCATAGGTTACCAATTTAAAGAATGCTCAAACTGTTGCCTACATCAGAATGCAAAAGATTACAAAAGAGGCCAAGCATAACCACCGTGAAAGCCGTGACATTTATTGAAGGGAGACATATGTTTGCAAATCACATTGCTGCATACACGATATGGTTCACAAGGATATCCCAATTAGGCTTGTCACAGACTTGCCACATACTGTCTGTCCCTCCCTCCATTAAAAAAAAAACTGAAAGAGGGAAAACATTATTTCACCATTATGTTTACAAATCCAAATGGTAACTTTCAATCAGAAAATCTGTGCTTGAGCAGTAGGAAAGGCCCATGTTGACTTTCCAGCCCCATACACAAACCTCTATATGGGGACAACTTTTCAATGAATGATTTTAATAACCCAACTTGTATCTCATCACAGGCTCAGTCAATAGGGTAGCATCTACAATGAGTGGCAGACTGTCTAACATCTGTCTCCATGAACAAGCCATCTTGTTTTTGAAAATCAACACAGTATTTCATTTTTGAAATAAGAAAAATTTCATCTGATAAAAGGCATAATACAGCATATTTCTATTAAAAATGTCCAGTTTAAATGTTCAAAACTTCACTAGTTGGATTTTTGCCCAGAGGAGGAAATTTGAGAAAAACTGTTAAAAAAAATAAAAATAAAAATAAAGGAAAGAAAGAGGGAAAATGGCATATGGCTCTTATTGTACAATTAAACCCCTTATTTTCCTAAAAGGTATCTTTAACATTAGCAATAAAATATGAAACTTCAGTTCTAGAACACAGATAATTTTAAAAAGAAAACATGTATTTTGACGAATGGAAAGAAAATCATTTTTCTAAGTTCTCTGCCTTTTTTTCCTCCCCTCTCATTTAATAGAATATCCAATTGTGATTATTGTTTATGAAAGGAAGCCACTGGTTTTTATCTCATTAGAAATTAACGCAAACTTTCAGCATTGTAGACTATCTGATGTAGAAATACATAATTAAGGTTAAGACTCAAGATAAAAGTAAAATCAGAAAGTTCTAAAAACCAAAGCCTAACTTGCTTTGCTCTGAGCAACCTGGCTTTACTTAGTAAAGCATCTATGAACACACCACTTGGGTTTATTCTACATTACCAGCTTATCTCATGTGAAAATTTCCCAATTCTTGCTTCTTGGTTGGGACTAAGCCTGGCGATTGGAGACTGGGTCTTCATTTTTATCTCCCTGGCTCCAATGCTCTATTCTTATTCCCTTACATCCTTGAAAGTAAGGAATAGTTCATCTGCCTGGACAAGCTATCTTCATAACAACTTAGATACTACTCATATTGGATATGAGTGGAGCATTTTCCCCAGATTTTAAGTTCTTTAGCTTCTTTTTCTGTTCTTTTTCAACCCCTCTACTCAAGGGAACTATTTACAACACTTGGGCTCTAAATGATAAAATACTCAGACAGGCTGGTGTCAATGCTGTTTCTGCTCACTGGTAGGACTGACTCCTCTTCACAGCTTACGAAAGAGCTGGCTGGTTCCTCATCATCTGGTAATCCTTTGGCCAGACTCACCACAGATGCAGCATTGAGGGGAAGCACTTGCACTCACTGTGCAAGGCAGTCATGAAAGCAGGAGTCCGCACATATGCCACATTCACACCCTGAATTTATATACCTGACGCTGCTATAGAAACAGGAATGCTGACAAAATAGCTACATGTGTGCCCATAAGACAGTTTCTCCAGACAAGAAAAATGCTGGCCTTCAGGAACTTGAACCCTTTCTCGTGTGTGTGTATGTGTGTGTGTGCAGGTCAAAAGACAACCTCAGATATTGTACCTCAGATGCCATCACCTTATGGGCATGTGAAAGGAAGACAAGGGTCCCTCATTGACCTGGAGCTCATCAAGTAGGCCAGGCTAGCTCCAGGGGTCCAATGGTGTGTACCTCTCCAGCAATGGATTACAAAGACTTGTCCTTTCTAAATGAAGATTCTGGGTTCTAACTCAGCTCTGTGTGCTTCAAAGGGCACTGACTAAGCCATCTCCCTAGCCTATTATTAAATCAAACTCTCTTCATTCCACTCCTAATCATTCACTGAACTCCTAGTATGATAACATGGGGTCGCTTTTTCTGAGCCCCCCCAAAAAATCAAAAGGCCTTTTCTAATGAACAACAGCAGAACATGTCAATACATATTTGATTCTCTAGTTGGTTTTAAGCAATCTCTTCCACATAAAGGGAAATGAAGAAAATTACTGAAATTGAGGAAGGGGTAGGAGAGAGACAGTCAGTGCTTGCTGATGCCATGTCTGAGCCAAGGTCTGAAAAGAGATATAAGCTGCAGAACTAAGCCTCTTAAGTGGAGGGGATATTTGTTTTTGCCATTTTATGGTAGAAGGAAAAGAAGCTTTAAGTTTCAGCGTTATTTGCAATGATTCCTCAAGCTACAGTAGAGTTTGTGCACCTTGGAGTGTCGGCTCAAGAAAGCACTACTGGGATAATTCTAGAATTTGAACTATGATTTGAGTAATTTCAAGGGAAACCCTCATGCTCACTGTCCTCCTGTAGTTCAAATTACCAACCATGATGCGAACTTCTCTGGTCTAAAAAAACATTTGATCTTCTAGACTGAGAAACTCCTATCTTGTATAGCTATAAATTTGCTTCTGAGATTTTTGGCTTTATTTGTTTCCTTAAATTGTTATTTTCTTTATATCCAGAAATATCCCTCTTTTTCTCCCTCCTTCTCTTTCCCCCTCCCTAATTGTGTTTTGTGTGTGTGCGCGTGCATGTGCACACACGCGTGCACATGCACACCCATGTACAGGCCAGAGGTCAGCTTCAGGTGTTCTTCTACAGGCACATCTTGTTTTGGCTTTTTTGTTTGATTGTTTGTTTTGACACAGGGTCCCTCACTGGCCTGTGACTCACCATGTAGGCTAGAATGACCAGCCAGCAAGCCCCAGGGGTCTGTTTGTCTTGTCCTCCCCAGTGCATACTGCTATACCTGGCTTTTTAACGTGGTAGCTTCTAAGGATCAAACATGGGTCCTCATTCTTTCATGGCACAAACTTGACTAACTGAGCTTTCTCCATAGTCCCATCTATTTTATTCTGTTTTGTTCTGATTTGTTTATGGAGACAGAATTCTCATTACATAGCCCAGGCTGGCCTCAAACTTGGAATTCGGCTGGGATTACAGATGTGTGCCGCCCTACTTGATGAAGCAATATTTTGCATGAGTTAGATTTCTTCATACACTCACAAATTTTTTAAGATGAAGAAAATTTTGCAGTGATTCCCTAAGCCTCTCAATATTATAAAATAAGACCCTGTCACTTACAACCTAATTTGGATGGGAACTATGAATTGACATATCAAGATGCTGTTATCATATTTTCATCTTTCACATTCAGATATTAATGAAATCACCATTGTTTAGATAAAAGGAAAAGACATGCTGATAAATTGACTCTTCCTAAAGATAAGTCCTTATAGAACAATTCAAGGGCAGAGTTCCTTTGGTATGCTGTCTTACCTCATTTTGATTTAATGCTCAGGAAAAACCAGCAAGCTCCTTCTCACTGAGTCTCTCCATAGAGTTTTATTCTCCTATCTTTGCCCAAGAGACCTTTCAGATCCATTGACTATTCTACCATCTTAAATTGTGACACACAATTTAGGTAGGTTATTGTTAATTTCGAATTCCAATAGTGGCATGGAAACAAGATTTAAATTCAGCCCAATAATTGAAGTCGGACAAATGGAAAATAAAACTTGAAAGGATGTGAGAGTCCTTTTTGGTTGCAAAGGATTTTATTCTTATTGCCTCTAGGGTAAATAATAGATTTTTTTTCAGAAATTGGGTCCTTACTAGCCGCAGTTCAACAAATGCATGCAAATGGACATCTGTGAGATAAATCTGTCACGGATGTGGCACCTGGAAGCGAGGTCTCAACCAGGAAGCAATTCATTATTACAATAAATCATATCAGTGATCTATGCGGACACCCACACCTCTTCAAAAAAAAAGTCTAACTGATATCTTTAAAGACCAGCTTTTTTGAAAAGATGACAAAGCAGTTGATTGTATCATAGGAGCCATTTACACATGCTCTTGGAAGTTAATTTCCTTACATCTGTATTTAATCCTGAGAAAGTCTTTGCAGAGTGCTAAATTCATCTCTGAAGGAAGCTCAAGTCTTTAAATTTTAGATTTTAAAAAAGTATTGTGCCATGAATGCCTTTGGAAATCTAATCCCTTCTTAATTGCCTATCTGTTCCTAGAGACAAGGTAAATGCCAATCTCTTGCCTTTAAAGGTTTCCTATTCTTGTCCATAATTATAGTGACATAAGATTGCACCTTTGATGTGCTTCTGAGTGGTGAAGGGACAATTCCACAATACAGGACAGCTGAGGGGCTCTCTAAACTTGCCAGCCCCAGCAGCTTGCTGGCATTGTTTAATCTCCCATAGCCTAAGATCAGACCCTATCTTCAGTATTGCATTTTCTTAGCAGGAAATCAAACTAACAGCATCCAAATGGAATAATGATGAGACATGAAAAATAAAACAAACCCCAAAACTCCAGATTCGTTACTCCCACCCATTTCCCCTCTATCTTCCTCAAGTACTGGTCCATGGACAAGGCTCCTCTTGCCTACTGCCACAGGTCACGTCTCTGCCCCCAAACTGGTTTCAGAAGCCTACTAAAGAGAGGGAGACCAAACAAGGCAACTTGGGAATGGGGAGGCTGGGGAATTCTCCGGGCAAGGAAGAATGAAACAACTCATGTGTTCAATATCTTGTCAGGACATGGCACTCTGAATGGAACAGCGTACCTCCACCAGATTAAATTTAAAAAGTTAGGAAAGAATTTCTTCCTTAATATGTCAGTGTTGTGCCTCTATTTATATGTGAACTCACTATATGAAGCACCTTAAGTAAGAGTTCCTTCACCAAATTACTTTATATAGGATTATACGACACATCATAACTTAATAAAAACAGAGCTCTAGACAAAGTAGAATAAGTTGTATGTCAAAATATAAAATGAAAGTTACTGTTCTTGAGATAGAGGCTAACTTGAAAGTGATATAATTAATTAGCTACTGTAAGAAACCATTTTTGGTACGGTATACTTAAAATTAGTAATTACCCACAAGTCTTAATCAACCCCATCTCTTACGATGAAAAAATTCAAAGAGCAAAGGAGAGAAATTCCAAGAGATGTCTTGAACTTTGTCCCATATGGAGTGTCCTTTTGAACCAAGTTCAATGGATTTTCATGGGCAGTACATCGCTGCCTTATTACTAGCTACACGTAAGTTATTCAGCTTACTATTTGGTTATTCCAGAACTTTCCAAGCAAAAATTTAAGCTGATGAGTGTTTCCAGAGTCACCATCCAGTTCCCTTTGTGAAAGGAGATTCTAAATATGCCCTTTTCCAGTCTTCAGCACCTCATCAGTCCTCCACGGGCTCTCAAAAATGATAGCTAGCGGTTCTGTGATGACTTCGGCCAATTCATTAAGTACGCTAGGATGCCGGCCATTGGGACCTGTGGATTTGAACATATCTGGGTTACTGAGGTTCTGTTTTACCCATCCTTCCCCTAGTCCATCACGGATGCCTGTTCCTGTCTTCAAGCCAGGCTAACCTTTCTGGTTACCCTGTAGACTTTTGAAAAACAGCATTCAGTGCTTCCGTTTCTTCCACACTCATTTTCTCTTTTATGATAATAAATGGAGAACACACTATATTCTTCTGAAGGCTTTGTTTTATTTTTAAATGGTCTATTTTTTTTCTTATATATATACCTTGTGAAAAAGGAAAAATCTGCCTTGAAAAACCTCAAATCTACCTTGCAACAATTTGGATTTCTCAATCACATTGTTGAATACATGTGTTAGCAACTCTTAATAACAGAGCCTTAGTTAACATCCTGCAGATGCTCCAAATGCTAATGACTGCCTAGCTCACGTGCAAAGGGAACTTTTGTATTCGACTTGTAACAGTAGACACCAGTGCTAATTCAGAATGCATCTTCCAAAATAAAGATGATTCGCAATCATCTTTAATCATTATCATTTGTATGCATAAACAATGACTTCCTCTGCAAGGCATTTCAGAAGCATAAGCTGGAGGTGGATGAATAAGGATTTCTGTCAGAGCAGTAGCCCAGCAGAATGCATTTGCTATGTGGTCATCGGCGTCCAGGGCCTCAGGTCTACAATACATTAATCATCTCCAAGTTCTGCCAGGTGTTGATGTGTTAACCCCTTTATTGTCACACTGACTCCTCTGAAACTGAAAGGCAGCCACAGATGATAGTTTCTTCCCATCCATTACACTCTGCCATGTGCTGAGAGTCCCCTGATGGGACCAGAAAGGATAAAGAGAGGAGAAAAGGAGAGGCGAAGGGACAAAGAAACCTAAGACTGTTCCTTGGTTTTGGGTTTCTTGGATCCAACTGTTTGGTTTTTGGGTTTTTTGTTGTTGTTGTTGTTGTTGTTGTTTATCAGAAAAGGGTCTTTGGGAAAGGTTGTATATGTTTGTTTTCCTAAATCTATCTCACTCCACCATTATATGGAAGTTTAGCTTTTGAAACTTAGCAACACACCCCAATTGTAAATCATATTGTAGAGGACCCCTTTAGAGGACAATTCTACACAACTCTCTAAAATTTTTCTCAGAATGTGGAATTCTCACCCTTGCTCTTGCAATGGCCACTTGCTGACTGCCACATTATCTGTTAGTCTGGGAGACAGCATCAGGCAATTTAAGCTGGTAGGAAGTATTATTGACCAAGCTTCATCATTCTTCCTTCCAGAGAGAAAACTATTTATTGTCCTCTGGGTTGGTGTTTGGCTCTAACTCTAAGAAAACTTTAATAATAATTAATATATTCAAAAGTCACCTTTAAAAAAATTAGCCTAATTTAATACCTCTATTAAAATCACTTCCTGTTACAATCTGTAGTAACATAATCTTTAATCTATATTGACAAGCAAAGTTGTTGAGATGGTCTGGAGGGCGGCAGGGGAGTAAGGTGAAGTCCTAGAGAGGAGAGATCATTATAACACAAAGGTGCAAGTTTTCTTCATTGTGTAATGCTGTAGTAGACAAATAAATGACAGGATATTAGCAACAACAATTATATTTACCGTGTGGCACAAGGTAACTCGCTCTTGGTATCAAGAAGAGTGAGCATCAGAAAGAGCCTCAAGTTGGGATGTTAGCAGTCACTCGGAGGAAGACAGTCCCTGGCTGAGAAAGAATAGGTCCCTTATACACCTGCCCTAGAGGAGGCAGAACTCTGAATGAAGTTACCTAAACAGCCTTCATGGCCTCACATGTTCCAGGGACATTTGAAGAGAGTAAATGCCCAGGTTGTCATCCTTCAAGTATTGACAGTCTCTACATTAAACTTATTTGGCAACTGGGAGGGAACTTGAAGTTCTAACCGCAAACCAACAGCCTCCAAAATCTCACTTGCCTTTGGTTCCATAAAAACAAAGCAAATTCACTTAACAAGCTGAGTCTTGCAATTTGCTATTTTTCCTTCCCAAGGGAAGAGAGTGAGAGGCCGACAAACAGGATTTCCATAGTTGGGTTATGGAGAGCTTCAAGTTGGGAGAGCAGCCACAGAGAACAGCAATTAGCAGAGCCCGTGTTGCATCACGGCTTGGGAAATGTTAGTATTTCCCCTCTTACGAATGATTTCAGGGCTCTGATGGCTGATATACATTGTGGCTTCATGCAGTCATCACAAGTACCACTCAAACGAAATAAAAATGAGCAGACTCAGAATCCCAACTAGCTAAGCAAATACCAAAAACCTCTTAGGATCAAACCTGCATTCAGTAGCACAGCTCCCACACCTTGCTCTTTTTATTTTCCCATTGCTCATTTTCCCCCTAAATTACCTGGCATTCTCCTTCAAGGAAAAATGGGTCTCTCTTCATTCCACCAGGGAAACTATCAATATATTTGATTGCTATATATCAATATAATAATATTAACTCCGAGGTATTTGTGCCCCTCTCCTTGGTTAGTGAGCAAGGATTCCGTAACCAGTATGAAAGTAAGATGAAGATGTGTCTCCACGGTACACTGCACCTAACGTGTGAAGTACGGACTTCAGTTCTCAGTACTGGAGGAGAAATGTAAAGAAGAATCATGAAGGCAACATTGTATCTCGTGTGCTCTCAAACTTCTTCTAACCCAACCTTGGGAAGAACGAATACTATGTTGGCTTCAGGTCTTAAAACAGCTTGAGTTTTCTTGTTTTTAAAGACCAGAGGTGTTAAAAGATTAAAAGAATGGTTTTACCCTCAGCATTGCGTTAATCTAAGTGTGGTGGCAGACACCTGTATTCCCAGCACTCAAAAAGGACACAGGACAATCAGAACTCCGTGGCGAGTTTGAGATCAGCCTGGCTACATGAGACCTTATCAAGAGACAGACAGAAAAAGAGAGGGGGGGAGAGTGTGAGCTAAAGAGAGGGCGGGGGTAGGGAAGAATATCTTGCTGGGAATGGTAGTACACGTCCATAGTACTAGTACTTTGAGACAAACTCCTTAAAATAAGTGACTGGCCTGGTCTACATAGACAAACCAGGGCTGCAAAGTGAGACCCTGCCTTAAAAGGATAAGATAAATTTAAAAATAATCATAACAATTTTAGAAGGTGGCCAGCAGCTTGTTCACAGCCTGCTAAATGATCATCTCTAAATCACTAGGTCAGCACTGCTGAAGGGTTACATTCTGGTGGTCCATTCTGTTATTCTCTTCCC
Organism: Bramus lutescens; assembly: GCA_001685075.1. Taxonomy (NCBI): domain Eukaryota; kingdom Metazoa; phylum Chordata; class Mammalia; order Rodentia; family Cricetidae; genus Bramus; species Bramus lutescens. The sequence continues at coordinate 51,730 of LOEQ01011500.1, forward strand.
CAACTTGGAGGACACCTCAGTCTCCACATGAGAGACCCACAGGCCTACTTCTTGGTCTACACTGGTTATTTCTCACTCATGTTCTAGGTTTGAGTCGAGGCTCCTTCTTCAAGGATCTGGCAGTTACTGTCTCTGCATCTCTACCAACTCTATAACCATACTCTGAGAAATATTGTAGGCACACAGAGGGTTCGGGGCCATGATGGGAAACACAGTTCAACCCACAAAGAAACCATTAGTCTGTGCTTAAAAATCAAGATTTCTTATTTTTCCCAGTTTGATTATTCTGATTTTTAGCCAACTTCAAGTCTGTTACTCTTTGGAGCTTGTGGTTCTTCCCCTGATTACAGACAATCAGAGCTCTGCAGTGCAAGCTAACCCATCCTGAGAAGTTGGTCTCAACTTTGATATTACTCTAAAGAACAGCCTAGGTGCCAATCCAATAGCCACATGTGATCCATGTTTAGTTACTCCTAAAAAAAGGTGGTCTTCTTGAATAATTATGTTTTCCTGCATTGTGGGGAGCTGTCTCACAGAAAAAAAATCTTAATTTAAGGATGATGACAGTGTCTCCTAGATGATAAAAGATGAAGACCAAAGTTGAAAATCTAGATGCTTTGTGATAGTTTTTGTTTTGTTTTTAACTTCATAACATACTAAAGCTAGGGTTTTTGCTATTCAGCCATGACATATTGGCCATTATTATTGAGCTGAGAAAGGCAGGGCTGTTCTTAGAGAAGAGACAATACAGCCTGGTTCTAATGGAAAGCTCTGTGAGCACAAACCTCTGTTTCAGACCTCCATCTTTCTCCCCCAGGAATGCTGTCTCTGTGTGTTTGCTCACTGTTATGATCACTAAAACTGTCTCTACTATCATTCTTACATATGTCTCATTGAAATAAGCTCCTGTTGCAGGATTTTAATCTAGAAAGTCAGCTGGGATCCCATTTTCCTTTGCTTGCATAGAGAAAAAGCTTCATGGATCCACTAGGCTTGTGTGGGTCTTCATGGCTATTTTAGTTCTTCCCTTCAGCATTTGGCTTGGGGATGCTCAGGCTGACTTCTGGCCCCCAAAAAGATAGAAGATGTGATATGATACTGAACAGACAGCTGACACATAAAATTCCTGCAACTGTCTCCTATCCTAGGGAAGCCTTACTGATTAGATTCCCTTAGATTCTATAGAAGCATCAATTTTTTTTCCTTTAGAAACAAATACCTAAATGTCTTCAGTCAAATGATGAACAGTTCCTGATGGTTATCCAATCTGTCTCTATCCTTGTATGTTAGGGGGTGACTTAATGCTTTCTTTCTGGAACAAATTAAATGGATTATGAGGAACTGCCTCTCCATGACTCCTCTGGACACAAACATTTTTAATCTTCACTCTCTGACTTATCCACAACTTTTCAGGAAATGCACACTATACTAGAGAGGCTGCCTGGGAATTTTCCTACCCACTTATTATTCATAAAACTCTCAGAAACACACTTTGAGGTTAAAAAGCAAAAGCATCCTTTGTCTATGCTATCCTTGGGGCATTAACTGATGGTATAATTTTTTCCAACTGAATAGTTATATAAATTCCCAACTTTTAAAAAGCTGCTTTGCAGCCCTCAGCCCCGAGTACTTGGAGTGAAATGACTTCCTACACACAGAATAACCTGTGAGACTGTGGTCAGCCAGGGACAGCCAATACTGCAGGAGCTCCTCAAGGCCTGGAATCAGAACCTCATCTATCTCTTCCATCAGTAACAAAGACTCAGGAATTTAACTGCGGGGGATTCTGCATCATGTTGTCTGTTGTTTTGTAATAATTAACAGCCAGTCAGAACAGGAGCACAAAGTTAGGTCATCTCTTTTCAGAATTGTAATAATATGGCTGAAGACATGAAGTGGTGGTGAGTTTGGAACAGGCAAGGAGCTTGGCCATGGTTCCAGCCCTGAGTGAAGGGATTCGGTGGAGCTGACACAGGCAGTGAAGGGCCATAAGGATGGCTGAGGTCAAGAGTTATAATCAGGGGAGGGGGAGTCATAGAGGGAAGAGGGACCATGCTTCAGGAAAGCCCAGAGACAAAGGATCAGAGGGTCTCAGATAGCAGCAAAACTGAGGTCAGGAGAAGGGCAGCTCCTGAGAAGGTACTGGTTCCTTCTTCAGCAAGGATGGGCCAAGACTGGCTACAGGATGGGCAAGAAGGTGAGAACTCTAAGGAGAAGGTTCAAGACTGAAGTCCACTCAGCCCACTTCCGATAGGGAACTGCTCTGCTGCGAGAAAGCAGGTCAGATGGGATGGCGCAGAATGACAGTGTGAGGGGCTTATAAGGGTTTCTCTCTGCCCTGTGCTTCAAGGTCTCCAAATGGCACCCAAATGGGAACCAAGTACAGGCCCATGAATACAACACAGAAGACTGGAAATCCCCGGGAGTGTGCTTCTAAGTGCTTAGTCCTCTAGGGTAATTCTTTGAAACATACTCCTTCAATTTAAAGCTCTTGGTGACACTGATGTCTACTCAGTGCCCTAGGCCACTCACTCAGGGTCCTGTTACTCAGCTTTCCCCATCCCTGTCTCCTTGTACTACTTGTAGCAGCATCATGCATTACTATTTATTAACAATCTTTGAAGTCACCATCAGCCTCAATGCCTGTTTCTGGTGTAGGAGAATTGTCTGTAATCTGTCAATCATGTTTTAAATAAACGCTGATTGGCCAGGCAGG